>APFE031561743.1:3336-45431 GCA_000404065.3 Pinus taeda | reverse complement strand
AGCCTTCCACAACCTATAAGGTTGACACCACAACAATTGGAAGAAAAAAGAGCAAAAGGGCTTTGTTACAGTTGTGATAGAAAATACACTAAAGGTCATAAGTGTGCGAAGAAGAAATTATTCTACATAGATTGTGAAGAGGAAGAAGAAAAGGAGAAAGAAAGTTCAAAAGAAGAGGATATAGTCCAAGAACAAAGCCTAGATAAAGAAGAAATTAATCTGACCATATCTTGTAATACATCGGCTAGAATTACCACTCCTCAAACCATCAAGATAGAAGGACAAATCAAGGTAATAGTGTTGATTGATTCAGGAAGTACCCAGAATTTTATTCATTGTAAGATAGCAAAAGAATTGAATTTCTTCCTATATCCAGCACCAGAGTGTCAAGTGATGGTTGCAAATGGAGGAACGATAAATTGCTTTAGAAAGTGCCATAATATCAAGCTATCCATGGGCGAATATGTATTGAAAAGCCCAATGCTTTCCATTCCAATGGGAGTTGTTGATGTTGTAGTAGGAGTCTAATGGCTACAATCCTTGGGTACAATAGCTTTTAACTTTCAAGAACTTTTCATGAAATTTTATGCAGAAGGAAAGGAAGTTGAATTAAGGGTTATTGTAGGGAAATCGAGAAAGATAATAAGCTCTAACGGTATGACAAAGCTTCTAAAAAAGGAAAAATGAGGTGTAATTGCACAATTATGTTTGCTATATGTTTCCACATCGAAATAATCTATTTCTCCAGATCTCCAAAATGTCTTGGATAATCACTCCAAGGTATTTGAGACTCCCAAAGGTCTCCCACCTATTCGTGATCATGATCATGCTATTCATTTGATTCCAGGAAGTGTTCCTCCAAACATCACGCCGTACAAATATCCCTATGCCCAAAAGAGTGAAATTGAATGTATCGTCGCATAAATGCTTGAGGCTGGTATAATTCAACCTAGCCAAAGTTCTTTCTCTACTCCAGTAGTATTGGTGCACAAGAAGGATGGATCATGGTGCATGTGTCTGGATTATAAGGAGCTCAACAAGCTCACTATTAAAGATAAGTTTCCCATTCCTGTCATTGATGAATTATTGGATGAATTGCATGGATCAATTTACTTCACTAAGTTAGATCTTCATTCAAGATATCATCAAATCAGAATGAAGCCTCAAGACATTCCCAAAACAACATTTAGAACTCATGAGGGTCACTATGAGTTTTTGGTCATGCCTTTTGGCCTTACCAATGCACCTTCAACATTTCAAGGTTTGATGAATTCCATTTTCCAACCATTCCTTAGAAAATTTGTGTTAGTATTTTTTGATGATATACTAATCTACAGCAAGTCTTGGAAGGATCATGTTGAACATGTTGACAGGGTGCTACAACTATTGGAGGAGAAACAATTATATGAAAAAAGATCCAAATGTTTCTTTGGAGTAAAAGAGGTGGAATATCTGGGTCATATTGTATCTCATGAAGGAGTTAAGGTAGACCCTAGCAAAATTTAAGCCATTAAGGATTGGAAAATCCCCACATCCATAAAGCATCTGCGAGGATTTCTCGAGTTGACAAGGTATCATCGCAAGTTTGTTAAGAATTATGGGAGAATAGCAGCACATCTAACAACATTATTGAAGAAAGATGCATTTTCATGGACTCCAAAAGCAACAAAGGGCTTCTAACATCTTAAAGAGGCAATGTGCCAAGCACCGGTCTTAGCTACACCAGACTTCACAAAAACCTTTATTGTGGAATGTGATGCTTTAGGAAATGGAATTGGTGCCGTTTTAATGCAAGATGAAAGACCCATTGCTTTTGAAAGTCGTCCAATCAAGGGAAAGTTTTTACACAAAGCTATTTATGAGAAGGAAATGTTGGAAATACTACATGCACTTAAGAAATGGTGACCCTACCTAATGGGAAGACACTCAAGGTAAAAACGGATCATGATAGCCTTAAATACTTTTTAGAACAAAGATTATCCTCTGAAGAGCAACAAAAGTGGGTCACAAAGATGTTGGGTTATGACTTTGAAATCATCTACAAAAAAGGGAAGCAAAATGTGGTGGCAGATGCACTCTCAAGAAAGGATGAGGATGTGGAAGCATTGTTGTGCGCCATTTCTATTATCCAACCAGATTGGATAAACGAAGCAAGGGAGGAATGGAAGAATGACGAAGAAGTAGGGGCACTTATTTGAAAGTTACAACAAGATTCTAGTACGTTTGGTACATTTAGTTGGAAAAATGATTCGTTATGGTACAAATATCGCTTATACCTCTGTAAGAATTCCCAGTGGAAACAAAAGATTCTTATGGAATTGCACACTTCTCCCTTAGGAGGGCACTCAGGATTTTTAAAAACTTACCACAGGGTTAAGAAGGATTTTTTTTGGGATGGCCTTAAATCAGATATTCAAAAGTTTGTGGCGGAATGTTTGGTTTGGCCAACAAAATAAAGCTGAAACAATTAAGACACCATGTCTATTACAACCTTTATCCATTCCAAGCCAACATTGGGAGGAGGTTTCAATGGATTTTATCATAGGTTTAACCAAGTCTGAGGGAAAGAGTGTCATCATGGTAGTAGTTGACAAACTTACCAAGTATGCACACTTTGTGCATTATCACATCCATTTAAAGCCAGTACAGTTTCTACGGCATTTATGGAAACAATTCAAAAGCTACATGGAAACCCAAAGATTATTGTAAGTGATAGAGATACCATTTTTATAGGAAATTTTTGTACAAAATTATTTTCTTGTCTTGGTACTCAATTAGCTCATAGCTCATCCTATCATCCTCAATATAGTGGGCAAATGAAGATAGTAAACAAATGTCTGGAAGGATATCTTCGTTGCTTTGTATCTAATAAATAGACACAATGGGTCAAATGGTTGCCTCTGGCTGAATGGTGGTATAAAACTTCCTTCCATACTGCAACAAAAAATGACCCCATTTATGGCCCTTTATGGATTTCAACCACCAGCCATCACATCATATTTAAGAGAAAATTCTAAGGTTCAAGCAGTGGAACATCACGTCGAGCATCAACAAGTTCTCCAACTCTTAAAGGATAACCTTGTGTTGGCACAAAATAGAATGAAACAACAGGAAGATCAACATCGCAGTGAAAGAAGTTTTGATGTAGGTGATTGGGTATTCCTACGGCTACAACCATATAAACAAATGTCGCTCAAGCAAGATAAGAAGGATAAAAGATTGGTACTATGGCATACAAATTGGAGCTTCCTGTAGCTTCTCGAGTGCACCCAGTTTTCCATGTTTCATGTTTAAAGAAGGTTATAGATGACAAGCTCCTAGTTCACACAATATTGCCAGAACTTAATGAGGAAGGAAAAATTATATTGGAACCGGAAGTAGTCATAGAAACAAGAACTCAACAACTACAAATTGATCCATTTCAGAGTATCTCATCAAGTGGAAGAACTTATCTGCTGAAGATTCCACATGGGATGATGAGAATTTTATACATAAGCATCTAGAACTACTCAAGGGGCATGTTAGGTCCCTATAATACTAGTGATGCCCCCATTAATATTGTAATTGTATCCCTTATTAATATTGTTGTGCCCCTATTGTCCCCATATTGTTATTATTGTGCCCCATAGAATCCCTCTATTGTTATTTTTGTGCCTTTATATTATTATTGTTAGGTCAGCTTGGTTATACTGTGACCCCTTAGACTCCTATATATAGAAAGGAGGTTTCGTCATTTGAATCATCCAAGAATTGTTCATTTATGTAATGTAAAGGAGGTTTCCCCCTCGAAGAGGCTGAATTCTAAGGTGTTGATCTATCTTTTCTATCTTTTTGTGAGTTGGTTTCATAACAAAAGCTAGTTTTTGAGCATTGAAGATAGCCTACCCAAAGTAGTGCGATATCTTTCACTCAAGGCTACAAAGGACGCAACAAGGGTTTTTGCAATTTAGGCCTTCTGGACCTCCATGGAAGGGAGTATCCGAGCTGATCAAAGACTACACATGTCTCCCACGATCTACAATAATTTCCAAAGCACGGTCGAATTCAAAGCGGACATGCATCACTTGTATATCCAAGTGCGAAAGGATCCAAAGCGATCATGCGTCACACTTCCGTTCATTGCCGCAGATGATGCCATTTACGCGGTATTAGCATCATGACCTCTAGAATGGCGCACCCCAAATAAGGCCTTTCTCGACAGGATGGTAGCACAACAACAAAAGAAGGAATGAAAGCAGTGACTCACTCAACTGGCAGAAAAGAGACGTTAGGAATAGTAGGCTGCTTCGCAGCAAGAGGCTACCAAGAGCCCAATAGCAGAAGAGAACTAAGCAGTAGACTTGGAATAGAAACCACAACAAGAAGTGGAGACACAGGCCCACCTCAAGCGATCACATTGTAAGGAATCACCAATCACACGAAAAAAGTCCAAAACCACAAAGGCTTTGGAAAAAGAATTCATTGACAGTAGCCTGCCAGCGAGTGATGTTCCCACTAGTACGCTGACCGAACTCATCACTGAGTAGACAACTGTGTTGGGGGAGATCCAAGCACAATTGCAGGCACTACAGGTGCACACCCCAGGTAGGGTCACGCCAGCAGAAGGTACAGCTGTTGTCGAGCAGACATCGAACACCCTACTGTTGTGGTAGATGTTATCCTCACCAAAGCCGTAGGTGAAGAACGTAGCTGGGGATTAAATCTGGTCGCCGTGTCCAGAGAAATACTATACGAACTGCAAGAGCGGGTAACTAATGAGTTTAGTGATAGGGAATGTCGTGCCTTCAACACCTTAATAGAGCGGTAGGCAAAGTTAGCACAAGTCACTCTTCAGCACGATGACTTGGCTGCACGATACCGGGAAGTAGAACAAGCTATGAAGGAGGTGTGTAGTGTGATACTGGAGCTAGCCATCTCTGGAGAGCTCCCAATGGCTACTAAGATTCAGCACATGGCAGCCAGATTTCGTACAGCCCAAGAAGAGGCCACAAGAGCCCAGGAGGAACTAACATTACAAATTACAGAGCTCTGCCTCAAGGCACGACCACCCACACCTTGAGCTGAACGGGAATGGCGTCGTGACCAAATTCTAGCCGGATTGGAAACAATGAGGAGCATTGTTCACGAATGCTCGGGACTACTAGGTCAGTCTCTCGGTATACTCACATCCCTCCAAGAGGACACAACCATATAGAAAGTGGAAACCAAGGCACGTGAGTTACAGCAAGCCTATGACACCGCTCGCGGGGCTGCATAGACGGTCGCTATCACAAAGCGCTTGGCCAAAATGAAGGAGGCTTAGGCTCTCAAGGCCCAAGTTGATGCAGTGCGAAAACGGGAGGTAGTACTTAAAGAATGTATCCAACCCTGGCTCGATGAAGCGTTTAGCATCTCTACAACTATGGAAGGAAAGTTAGTGCATATGCAGGCAATGTGTGATATCGAGCAAGCAACTGCCAGTGATAGGGATGCATCATCGTCTCACTTGGAGAAGGTACAAAGGCTCGTAGCTGAATTTGTTGTAGGGACAGGTGATGTGCAAAAGTTGCTGACTGACCTCCGTGCGAAGATTCCCGCACAACCGAGTGACTTGGGATAAGTCATGATGATTGTGTTGGGGGACTGTTGGGTAGAAGAACCCCGCGCAACAATCATGGGGCTTAAAGCCCGAAATTTTGGGTAAAGATAGGGTAAAGACTCTGCGGGATGCACAGAGCGCGATTTGTAATGAGTTGAGTCAAAGGGTAGTCCGCCCAAAAATAATGTAAAGAAATATAAGTTGAGTCGGCCCACCCATGGATCGCGGTCCATGAAAAGGTATAAATAGAGCGAGGCTCTATGGGTAGAGGTAGCTAGTTTCTAATATGCAATTGTGGATTTGATATGTAAAGGGTTTTTTAGAAGGAAAGTCTGAAAGCATATGTAAGTCTAAGTCGAGGGCATTAGGTAGTGGATAGAGGCTCTACAGTTGTGTGTGTAGAGGCCTAGAAGAGTCTACAACTGTGTGCGCGTACCCCTATAGCTGAGTGCGCAGGGTGGATCTGGATGTATTGGTGAAGAAACTGAATAACGATAAGTTGCTTTTGAAATTCTGTGTGAAATCTGAATTATCACGGATCTGGCTTTTGTATGGTTAATATAACTTTTGGATCTATGCGCATATGCTTATGTTATGAATATATGTGAATCTGTGTTTATTCTAAGTGCATGAACTGGTTAAACTCTGATAAATGTTTGCTTAAAGACCCTTCTAAGTAGATCTGATTCATAATACATCAGTAAGTAATTAATATTAAGAAGTAGTCTAGATCCGGATCTGTGTGCAAGCAGAGTAGCGCGAGGCTGCAGAATGGCGAACGAAACCTCCAAAGCACATCTAGACATCCTAAGGGTGCAGAAACCTGGTTCCAACACCCTCCCTTGCTACCTCGGGTTAGACCTCAGTTCGCGCTCCGTGGGCTATTGCCGAAAGGGCCAGTAGCTGCGGGATTTGTTTGGCTAAATAATTCTTCCGAACCTGGGTCAGGCCCATATAAGCCAACAATTACTATCCCACATGCTTGCAAAAAATAAATTTGTTTGAAGGTTCTTCTAGGTGAACGTGAAACAATGCATAAGAACGTAATCATTTTAAGTGATAGTCAAATCACTATACATTTTGCTATAAATCCAACTTATCATAGTACGACTAAGCACACTGATATAAAGTACCATTTTGTAAGACATATTATTGATGGATGCAGAGTAGATATTAAAAAGTTCCACACTCAAGAAAACCATATAGACATATTTACAAAACTAATGTTGATAGAGAAGTTGTGGTGGTGTGACTTGTCTTGGCTTATAGAAGAGGTGATGAAATGACTAGCAATGCATTAGGAAAATTGTTTTCAATGCAGAGAGTGTTAGAATGCAATAATAATTCCATTATAAGAGAATATAAAACCTAAATTTATCTAAGTAAATGTTTCTATGGTTATTATAATAGCGTTGGGTTATAAACCAAATGGTAGTTATCAAAAATATTGTAATGGTGCCTACTTCATTTATGAAGCCCAAGAGATAGAGGAGGTTGGTAATCCTGATTGTAAAATTTCTCTTGATAATAAAATCCTTTGCCTTGTTTGTGGATATTTCCTTGACAATCATCAGGGTTTTATCTTGTGTACTATTTTTGTGTCATTATTTTTCTTCTTGAATGCTTTTGGAGGCTTTGAAATACCAATAAAGATTTAGTACATGAGTTAAAGATATACACATTTAAAAAAACATGTAACTAGATTCTCAACCATGGAGATTCTCTCCCACTTTACCTTGAAGATTATTGACCTATAAATAGACTTTGTTACAATACCATAGCTTATCAATACCACATGATCAAAAAATCATATCTCATTTTAGACAAAGTATATTTTATATATTTTATTTTAATTTAATTTTATAACATTTTTAATTAAATTGAAAAACAAAAAGGACATAACTACCTTAAAAACAAAGATGACATAACTACCTTTGAGATAAATATCAACCCTCTATCCTTACTACTACTAAAAATATTCCATGGATATTCTAGAGAGGTTAAATCACTACCATTCACCTATTAATTATTGATAATTAAATTAAAATTCTAGAAGTCTTATTGCAAAATAGTTTGCCCATCCCGGTAAAAATATGACTAGTGCAACCATATAAATTAAATGGTTGGTAAATGTTGATATACATTAATCCATCATAGGCATCAAGAAACTTACCTCGTGATAGATCTCACATTGCCAATATTAAAATATCATAAAAACTAACTCAATTCTAAATATGTTTTAAATTATTATCATTATTATTAATTATCAAAAGAATAATCTCCCATTGGAAATATTATAAATATTATACAAACCAACTCAATTCTAACCATGTTTTAAATTATTATCGTTATTATTAATTATAAAAAAAATAGTATATGATCTTCACCATCGCCTTACCCATGGATATTCTTAACCTACAAATACACTTTATTACAATTCTATGGCCAATACTAAGGCTTATAAATATCACTTCCAAAAAACTAGGACTTCCTTTTTTTATGCCAATAACCATAACTTATTTGACAATCAAAAATATTTTATTTTAATTTACTTTTCAAATTTTTTTAATTAAATTAAAAGACAAAAATACATAACTATCTTTAAGATAAATATCAACTCTTTATCTTACTACCTTTAAAATATTCCATTCTTAATATTCACTTATTAATTATTAATAATTAAATTAAAATTATAAAACTCTATTTCAAAATAAACACATTTATCTACTTAAATTATTATTAACCTACATAATAATTTAATTTTATAAATTATAAAACCAATGACTATAAACATTAGACATCATTTTTTCCCTTCCTTCCTTGTGCTTTCCTGGTCCTTTCCTTCAGAAATAAAAATCCTAGTTTACCAAAATATACACGCTACATGAATGATAAGTAAGTTGGATTAATATGTTAGAGTGTGATTAATATGTAAGCTGCACGAATGATATACATGATATATACATACATTTCCTTGAAGAATGTGGCAGCTGATCATAAACACATTGTCTGTATTTAACATTATCTACTTCAGTTCATGCTTCACACATTTATAAGACAGTCACACTGCGTTTATTTATTTGACATTATATACTTCAATACACACAACCTATCCATTTATAGAAGATCATGAGAGTTTATAACTTTGTTCACTCTTCAATAATATTGACATCAATGTTGCTAAGAAGTTTTTGTGTGGAGTCTTCAAAACTCTTTTGCATAAATATTGAAATAAATCTATAGCTATTTTGACTATTTCCATGCCCATTCTCTTTATTATTAATTCTATTAGATTCAAATTCAAAGGACAACTTTCACCATTAGCTTTAATTGTCATAATTGTCATAGTTTTTGGGTTGGTTTATATATATATCTATATATATATTTCATGATTAGTTATGTGTTTCTTATGTATTTTTTATTATTGGTGGCGTTTCTTTAAATTATATATTTTTTATTATTGGTTGTGCTTTTTTTTTTGTAGTGGTGATGTTTCTGAATTTTCTTTTCTGTGTTGCCTATAAAATACCAGAGAACTGCAAGAGGACAGTTTTGTAGTTGGAATTGTGTGAATTGTTTTTCAAAAAAATCAGATGAGTGTTTAATCATTTTTATTTTTATTTATTTATTTATTTTATAGTGGAAAGGAATTCAGCACCATCAAGAAATTTTTGGGCACCCAAAATCCTGAAGTTTGACAGCTATAACCCAAATTTTCAAAAATTTCATTTTGTCATAATCTTACTAGAATCTCTATTATTTTTTGGGTTAATTTGTAGATTTTTTAAACTAAAATTTTCAAATATTTTGGAATCTGCAATTAAAAATGACAATTGGATATAAAGGATTATAGATTTTGAAATATTGATATTGAATCTGCAATTAAGAATGACAATTAAATATAAAAAGTTGTAGATTTTGAAATATTTTGAATATCTAACCAACAAAAATAAAATAAAACACCTCCATTTTCAAAATATCCCAAAATCTACTATTTATATAAAGATAAATGAGTTGAATAGCCAAATAACAACATAGTAGTATGGCATCACAATGCTAAGTTGGGGGTGAGAGGATGGCCTGGAGCAGAACGGCTGAACCCAAACTTGGACATGGTTTAAGGGTAACAGATTTCAGGTGATAGATGCCATTATCAAAATGCTAGCAATGGATGTTGAATTGTGACTTAAAGTGGAGTCATGGGCCAGTTGGGTCTTTCCGATTATGTATGTACAAGCGACCTGCAGTTTCAGCCTTCAAATTTCTTAGCCACATTGGTTATGAATCATTGTTTTCTGGCAAAGTCCTTCTGAACTCATACCAGAAAGATCTGGTGAAAAGAACTTACACCTGAAACTGACAGAAATTGAAAGAGTAGCTCACTGATCAAAAGACATCGTTGTGGAATCACGCCTTCCACATAGAAGTGGATGAAGTTGCCAGACGTTCTGGACGAAGATAGGTTTGCACGTGAAGCTGTGGCATTCCAAATTCGTGGAACAAAGCTGTAGAGCATTTACTGCAAACTAGATATTGTTATAAATTATGGCTTACAGTGGACATACATAATCCCCTCTCGTTTAATGCTTTACAGCAAGTTATTTAGTTTTAACCATAAACTATATACCTGAAATTGTGATACAACAAATTGATAAAGTAAATGATAAAATATTTACTGCAAAATACTTATGTCATAAAATTGATACTCAATTTATAATAAAGCAAATTTGATTGATTTTATTTATGTTACGTAATTGAAATAAAAATGATTACAAATTAAAAAAATGAATAATAAGACATTTATTCTGTAGTACAGATACGTTTCCAAATATGATCGAATATTTTCTCATATGCATTTCAAGATGTATATGTGGATGTTCCATAACTAAGAGTTTGATGCTCTCCCAACAAACTTGCAAACATTTTTGCTTGAGAGTAGTCTAAATATAAAAACTTGCAAACAGTTTTGCTTGAGAGTGGTCTAAATATATTTTAATTTTGTCAAGAAAACAATAAAAACATTTGGTATGATTTTGAAAAGATTAGATAGAAATTTTTGAAAATTTAGATTATAGCGGTTAAGCTCCATGATTTTGAAAATCTAGGTTATAATTGTTAAGTTTTAAGATTTTAAGTGCCCAAAGTTTTTGATAGTATTGAATCCATTTCTTTTATTAAAAATATGAAGAAAATTTCACCAAATTCCAGCTAACTTTCACTGCTAAATTGTGTTCTGCCACGCTATGGCAAAATAGGCTTGGAAGAGGTTCTCACGTGAAAGCTGTGGCACAACAGAGTTGGCAGACCTCTGACACCAAGAGAACGTGAAGCCTAGACTGTCCTAAAAGGAAAGCAAAAGAGAATACCCTCTGGAGGTGAGAAATATCAGATTCTGAACAGAACCATCCTTGCAAAGAAAACGATGTCCCTGACACCCTGTGAGAAGAAATGGAGTATTTATCAAGAAACCCAACAGAACACTATCTAGAAAGGGACCAAGATCCTGGAATTCCTCAAAGTATAGGTACTCTATAAATTCTACACAGACAGCTTGTATGTCAGATTTCCCAAGGATAGGGATTGCAGAAATTCTACACAGACAACTTGTGTGTCAGATTTTTCTTTTTCCATAATGGGAAGTGGGCTTTCCTGGATTGGGTTTTTTTCCTGCTAGGTTATTGACATTACTCTGTGAAAAGAAAATGATCATGTCAGACGTCATGGTCTGTTCACATGTAAAGCAATTTTGCACTGTTATTGAGAAATTGTTGATTATTGGTTTTGCATTATTTCACTGTCATGGAAATTGTGAATAAAAGGTTCACTGGAAAATGCAAACGATCAGAAGCCGGCAATGCTCTGCTAATTCATGCCCTGTACTGGAAAATTGTCGATGAAACCACCTTATCCAATTGTCGCACTGTGTCGCACTGAGTAGGGCAATCGACTAAAACAAAGGGCCATCTAAAACAACAATTGACACAGAGGACAACAGGAACGAGATGTACACCGAATGGACAAGCTCGTGATACAAGGACAGAGGTAAATATCGAATTTGACAGCTACATTCCTGTCATGGGGGTGCTTTGGCTACCGTTCAAAACTGTAACAACTCATTGTCAGGTAAATGCGAAAAGGTTAAATAGTTGAAAACTATACAAGGAAACCTGTTTTGATATTACTGTGTGTGAGCACAAAACCTGTCTCCAAACTTCAACACTGGGCTAGGAGGTGATAGCATGACATGTCGGTGATAGCATGCCATGTAATCGAATCTGTTTATTATTATTTACATATGAAAAAGCTATGTTTTTGATGAATAACATTATCATATATATAAATAAATGATAAGATTCAATTATTTGAAGTTAATTGGATTTAACATGCGTAATTTTCCCCATTTAAATTCAAATCAAATCTTATAAGTGATATGTTGCTCATATTAAGTATATTGTTATAATTATCGAAAAAATAAATAAAAATTTAGCCACCTACAAAACACATAAGCATGAATAAAGATGAAAAGCAGAAAAATTAGTTAGAACTCTACTTTTTGGAAGGTCTTATCTATCCACTTGGATAAGCAAGATAGAATAAGAACCATATATGGATGGTAGAAAATAAGATAATACAATTGTGCAATGATATTAATGACAACATAAATGCAATTCATATAAACAAGTTAAAATAAAAATAGTTGTAAAATGATATTAATGACAGCATAAGCCTAAGTCATATAAGCAAATTAAAATAAGAGGCATAGATTGATAGTTGACCATAAAATAATAAAGTTTTATAATTGTATTAACGACAACATAAACATTAGAATAAGTTTTTATTATTTATGCTTATAGGGTAGCTCAATTGACTCTCGTTGTATTATCAAGTATTATGTAAACCATGAGATTCAAGGTTTAAATTCCTTGTGGATCAAGTCAACCAGAAAAAATTCTTATCATTTAGAACATAACGCTAATGCTCCTCTTAATAATTGTCCCAAGGCTTCTTCTAATTATAATTCTCAAAAAAATTCTCCAATTTACAACCACAGAAAAACCCTTTTTATAATCCTCTTTAAAATCTTTCTACATTAATCCTATTTAAAATTAGCCCCAAGGGCATCTTCTAATTATAATTTTCAAGAAAGTTCTTCAATTTAAAATTAGTGAGAAGCCCTTTTACATCAAATTGATAAGCTTATAAATTCGACCCAAAGACTACTTCTAATTATAATTTAAAAAAAAGTTCTTTAATTTACAATTAGTGAGAAAACCTTTCTGCATTAAACTGAGAGGCTTATAAAGCCTTCTTGCTATAACTTTCTTGTGTCTTTTTTATTTCCTTTTAGGTAGTTAATTGTTTCTTATGTCTAGGACATGTTTAAAGGGTAGTAGTTCAAAAGCAACTTCATGAGATATCAACTCTGTGGGCATGACCCCATCTCCATTTTCAAAGTAAATAGAAGAGCTTATAGAATTTATTTCCTTAGAAGGGCTAGCAATGTATACTTGTAGAACTTTTTAATAATATTGGGTGTCATCCCAATTACATTCTCTTTGTTCTTTATGATGTCTTTCATTTCACTCAAAATATTGGCAAATATGTCTAGTGCACCTATATTTTCCCAGTGGTGGCAAATAACATCTCTTAATAACTTACTCTATAGCAAGGTACAAGCATTTGCAATTATTAACTAAGATTGTGATTCCCTTCTCCAACATTGTACTTTCTTTCTAGCAATTCAATAGAGCTACATAGTTTAATTGGTTTTCTTTCTTTCTCATCCTTAGTAAATCCTATGGTGTATCCTTTTCCTCAATTTTCCATTTTTCAATTCATCCATGTTGAGTTGTGCTCCATATAGAACTACTTTCTTGATCTTTATATTTCTCTAAGTATGCAAGGGAATGAGTAGCAATGTTCTAGAACACTTTAAAATTGGTATACATTTGCTTCTGAACAATGCTAACTTCATCTTACAGTTCAAAGGCATAAGCCTTGAGATCTGCTATAGTAATGTGCTACTTCCTTTTCTAGCTTTTCTATCCTGATTTTATATTTTTCTATTTCTTAGGCCATGTCCTTGGTATTAAACTTTGAAGCTCGAGAATATGGAACTTTTTTAGTTGTTGTAGCAATTACATCACTTTTGGTTTCAATCATCAAATTTGTTTTAGACATCGCTGTGAGTTCAGGGACTCCTAGTAACTTCAACCTCTTGCTTAATTATTTGTTTGGTTTTTCCTTTGTTTTATAAAAAATGAAAGAATCAAGAACGTCCACTCTATCAAACTTGAAGCAGTAAATTCTTTGAATCTAAGTTCTTCCAGTGGGAAAAGTTCTCGTGTAATGGTATTTCTTGGTGTGTTATATGAATTTTTTGAAGGACCAATGTTTATAGTTCCTAAACCTCTAGTCACTTTCTCTTTCATCTTAGAGTCTTTTTCTCCCTTTTCTTCCTCTCTTTTTCTTGTTCTTTTTCTTTTCTTTCCTGAGTTTTCAACTAAAACCTCAATGATTTATCTTATTTTAAAGCCTCTCCTTTTATATTGTTGTTGTTACTATTTTTTTACTACTTCATTAGCTTCCCTTTCATATTTCTCCCTTTCACTGTTTTCTTTCTCAACTTCCTCTTTCTTTGCATGTCCTTTTATTTTCTTTCTTAGCCCTATATATGCTTCCCAACCTAAGGGCTACCTCATCCAAGGATGTGGTCCTTATGTACATTTCCTCTTTTTTCTATATACCAATTTGGTAGGGCCATCCATACTTGTAGGCACAACAACATTCATTGGCTATGTCCAAACGATTCGATAGAGGAGGGGCTTGTGTCTTTTGTTCTATTAGGGCTAAGGCATAAAGGGGTTTTCTTCCACTCCATTATGAGTATGGATATGTAGGAGTATGAGGTATAGTTTTCTCCACATTTAGCCTAACTATTATAATAAGATGTCTCAACTACTAAAGATTATAAATGGGCATGGTTGTCCAATTTTTAATAAATAATCCACAATTACTTCTTTAACATTGTTGAATTTATAGGCACCCACATGGAATGGTAGTGGAGGCCATAAGCTTTTTTAATTGTGAGTGAGGATGCTCCAACTCCATGTACAAGTGTTCGATATGCAACTTCTTGCAAGGCTAGTTTGTTAAGAATCAACTTTCTGAGTATATGAGGTGCTTTAGTAGTACCAAAAAATCTAATGTACGTCCCTTTGTTGATGACATACTAGTCATCAACTTCACTAATTTCCTACATGGATTTCTTAGACATGCTCTCATTATATATTAATGCACCCACATGTTTTGGAAATATATATGAATATGAGCTTCATTTAACAACCTCTACCATCTCATTCCAAGAAAATGGTTAACCATACAAGTGAGAAGAAGATAGGAAGACATACATAATATAGGATACATGCATGGGAGCATTTTTTTTCCCTCTAGATAGCCTAGCTTATGGAAGTTGACAAAATGGGAACCCAACTTAAAATGGTTACTTTTGTGTTATTGCATACATCATATCGACCCAATATTCTTTCAATTAAATGACATCCTCTTCACCATATAATTTGTTGATTAGAGCCACAATAATTTTTAAGGGAGTTATCAAAAGGCTAGTAGAATACATTATTACTATTTTATCTATAAAGTTATATGGGGCTTACTCACGAACATTTCATGAAGTCCTTGTAGTTGAAATGGAGATACAAAATCCATTCATCATCGAGGTCCAATTAATTGGTGGGAACTTGGAATATATTTCGAGGTTCAATGGCTAAAACAAAGTAATGACTTTGTTAATAGTGTCTATGATCAAACGACTATTAATATTTTTCAACTAATTAGCTAGGATATGACCTTGGTTGTGACTATATGATGTTGTGACTGTTTGATTGACCCACAAACACTAGTGTTTGGGTTGTGTTTCCAGGGAGGAATGGAAACCTTGGAAAAGTTTGCTCTCTAAACAGTTGGTGCAAATCACCCAATTTGTAGAATAATCCCACATCCATACTACATCTAGTGTCTCCATAGATGGGCCTCGGAATGCCACTTGGTATACTTCAAGCTTTGTTGCTTCCTCTCGGTCAAGGCTAAGTAAGGAATTTTTTAAGGATGTAAGTTATCTTAAAGTGTATTTAAACCTTGGGAAATATTACTAGTCCCTAATATGTAAATTGTAAAGCATTTGGCAATATAATTTTAAAAATATTAAAATTTCTAATGATTTTATATCATCTCTAAAAAGTTTTGGAATTTTTTATTGTAAAATGATTTTATCTTATAAAATTTGGCTAGATCATTTTAGAAAAAATAGAAATTCGTGAATATTTATATGGAAAAAGCATTGAAAATAACACATTTGTGAAATTTAGCCCCTAAAAGTTTCCTTGGGCTTGAGCTCAACCACCTATCAATTTTTATTCTTGGATCATTTGGATGCCATGTCTAAGTCATGTAACTCATCCATTTCAACAACATGCCACATTAATATTGATAGATATAAAGTATAAATATGGGGAAGATCCTTCTACAATAGAAAAACAATCAAGATAAATAAGTTTCTTGTATTTTATGTCAAGCATTTCAAAATCATTTCCATTGTTGTGTTTAGGCATTTTGATTGTGTCCTTTGTAGATATGGTTGGTTGAGCACTTGAAATATTGGTCCAAGGGAAATGGTAGCAAGGAGAGAAATAAACTAGATAGGGAGGTAGGTGTGAACATTCCTTGAATTTCATATTTATCTTATCTTGTCATGCTCAAAGGTTTTTTTTTTTTGGGGGGTGGGGGGGGGGGGGTTCTCTTTAAAGAACCACTTTTAGTTCTAGTCATCTAGAAGAGGAAAATCTACATTTTTGTGAGATATGGGTCATGGATTGGGTTGGTTGGTACACATGGAAGGACTACGGTTAATTTTCATAAAGCCCCAACTCATTAGCTTCTAGAAAGGTTTGCAATATATTCCTATAGTAACCCATTCAATACCAGCAATTTTTTTTGTATAAGGTTGGGGCTTAGGGTTTTAAGTGAGCTTCAAAGTGAATCCACGCTGATGTTCTCTTTTTCTTTGATGTGGATTTGAATATAAAAATCTCCACTTAATGGGTTTCCCAATGATGGGTATGTATTGGTCAAGTGTTCAAAGTCCTTATGTATGCTAACTTAAGAGCTATAGTTTATGTGATAACCCTTTTCCTTTACACACACAAGAACACATGTTTTCAACAAATATGCATATATACACATATGTACAAATCATACATACATAGATATACATATGAATATACATATACATGTATATGCATATGTTATTCCATTTTTCAATAGGCTGTGTGGAAAATGGAACAAGTATAAGAATCCTGTTATAAACCTTGCATCTTAAAAATGATAAGAAACTAATAATTACAGTCCACTTTGAGGGGGGGACCTCCTTTTATATGAACACAATGTATAAGACAATATTTGATGATACTAAGATCGTGTCTTATATATGTGAGATTGAGGCTATAATTATAATAAAATGAGACCATGAAAGGTTCTATCTTACATAACAATATAACCATATAAATGTAATCACTCAATATCTATGGCTTAATAAAGGGTTTTATGGTTAGCAAGGGGATTATATAGGGCTTAACATGCCCCTCCACTTCAAGAAAGTGTTGAGGACAACACTTAACTATGTACAGGTGTTTCTAGATGAGCAAATAATCTTCCCATGTTGCCTCTTCCACTAATATGTTATTCCATTTAATGAGGTACTTAGTAATTGCTTGATTTTTCAACTACTTAATCTTTGTTTTTAGAATTGTTTCTATTTCTAGTATGATTTTCAAGTCTTCATTAATCTCTCGTAAAATAATTTGGATGAAGATATTGTAGTTGATTACCTTTTTTTAAGCAAGAAACATGGAAGACTAGATGTACACATAAAGAGGGAGGAAACTCTAATTTTTAAGGTATGCTTCTAATCCCATGCAACACCTTATAGGGGCATATTGATGCGGGTGATATACACCTAAGCCAACAAGGGAGGAACAACCCAGTCCGAGGCTCTTTAAAAACCCAAATTGTTTGGTATAGTTATCCTTGATGGTTTGATAGGCTCTGTTAGTGTAGGATTGTTTCTTTTTGTGAAGGATTGAATCTAGGGAAAGCAATTCCTAATCTAAAATAATCTAAACTATGGTTATTTTATGCTAAAATAAACTACTTCTACACCAAATTATAATTGAAATAAACTATGACTAAATTATTGAGTTAGTTCTATAAGTTCAAATGAAATCAAACAACCTAAACCTAAGATAATCATGAAAATGCAAAACTAGTTATTTCACTGTTAACAAGCTAAATAAATACTAAGGAATTCTAATATAAAATTATATTTAGAAATTGGAATTAAAAGAAATATAATACACTAAGTGTTGTTACATAATCAAAATATGATACAACATATACAATTATATTACAACAAATAAAAAATGCCAAAACATTGCGTAGTTGGCTCAAACTGATGCATTTATGAAAGAATTCTATAAAACTATGTTTATAAAATGAAATGATATTCCTAAATGAAATTATGAACCAAACTAATTTACCATAACATGTGATTGTTAACCTACAAGTTCCTTATCCTAAAAGTAGACACATTTCACTATGTCTACTACTAAGATTTTGCATTAAGAAATAGATGGAGAAGCTAACAAATATACTATTCTAATAATTACTTTGCTAAGTGTAATATAATGGAAGAAAAATTGTAAATGAGATGCCTTCTAGAATAAAATTACTTTGATTTCTGGTTAATGAATAGAATCAATCAACCATGGATAAAAGCAAGGACATGAAATAAGAATACCATCTACAGTGGCAACACTATCATCAACTTGTATGTAAAGATTAACATTTTCTATTTATTCGAAAATTTAGAAAGCATTCAGAGAGATCAAAATTATAATAATGTGTGACCAATAACTCTTCTTAGGACACATGTCACTAAAGAAGACAATTGATTTGAAATTATTGAAAATCAAATCAATGCTAAAATGGACAAAGAAATATAATAAACAAAATTGTTTTCCTAAGGAACAAAACCATTAAACAAACAATATTTATCCCCCAAATTTCAAGAAATAATTGCAAGAAAATAAAAAGGACAATTATCTGACTATGGAGCATCAAAAGCAAAGAACCAAATTGAATATAGTTAAACCTATGTATTTATATTAAAGAATTTCCACAATAAAAATATAACAACAATTCCTTGTCCAAAATATCTACTATAGTACCACATGTATCCTCCTCTCTTCTCCCCTCTACAATTAAGTCGAGGGTATATATAACTAAAGGCCTTCAGCCTTAGAATCCCAAAGAAAAAATAAAAATATCTTTAAAATCATTTAGTTACAAACCCAAAGACAATTGTTTTATGTCATCTTGTCACACATGTGGTAGACAAGATTCCCATACAAAGTTAGGAACAAGCACAAATCATCTCCAAGTATCCTGAGTTGTGATATCCAATAAAGTTTTCTCACCAAGGTGGAAAACCTACTAAAGAAATAGACTAAGAATAGGCAACGTGACATAAAAGAGTCAAATGGGGTTGCTACAGAATCTACGATTCTCTAGCGGCCCATTTATTCCAAATTAGAAAACTAAATGAAAAAAATATTGCCTGTAATATTTTTCCATGCATAGGTAAAAAAAATTGACTATTTTCTTGCATAAGATTGCTCCATTTCTAAGGAAATGGTAACCTTAAGATTCTGAGAATTTATCACAATGTGAGTATCCTTGGATCTAGTTTTACCTTCAACACGAAACGATTTTTGTTCATTGGATTTATCGTTTCTTTGGAACGAAGCCCTTAACCAATTATTTTCATAAACCAATTGGCTAATTTGGTGTTCTATATGAGGAACAATGAGTAAATATTGTAATTTCCAATATGTATTAGTAATTAAATCATCCGAGTGAGGGTGTTTTGAGGAAGAGTCAACACAATCAATAATATTTTCATGACTTGGAGAATGATCCTAAGAATGAGACTTATTTATTTTCAAATATGGGTCAGGATTAGTTTCTAATCCTAGCAAAGGAAACAATTTTAGGAGGACCCTTATGCTTGGTCCTTCAGTCTCTGCAAAATTTTCTTTGCAAATGTTTTACCTTCACCATAGCCTATTCATTTTGTTACATCTGACTAGTTTCCTATTTGTGTGTAGGTTGACCAGTTGGGTTCCAGGCTAAAGAGATTGACTACTAGGCTTAAGATTGTGAGCCTTCACTGTATTCCTGGTAACTTGGAGAAAAGTTAAGATTTTATAAATTACAACTTGGCTATCCTCTGAAGAGGGTGACCCTAGAATTTTAAAATATGTCTCACAGTCATCTTGCCTTAACTCCTTAGCTAATGGTGGTGTTGAATCAACAGGAGAGGATTCTAGAACCAAAGTGGCGGAAGATTGAGCATGATAAAAAATTGGAGGTTTTCTATAACATTACCAGCATGGAAAGAGTCCCAAAATCATAAAATTGAGCCATATGATACCTGACTATCATACAAATTAAACCACGATGATAAAGAGATATCTCAAATTTTTTATGATCGACTTGGAAATCCCTAGACATTTGAGTTAAATTCTTTAGGAGAAAGTATGGAAGGTTGAGATTTCAATGTAAAAAGAACATCAAATGTTGAATGTGATACATGAAAACAACACTAACGACCCTCACAGGTAACATATCTACAAATAAAATGCAATAACGCTTTCCATTTTGGTTTGATAAATGATATAGGAATACCTTTCACAATGTATTGCTAATTCTTTTTAGCTAGCAGTTTCATCCATGGAATGACCTTAATTGCAATGTTTATAGACCAACACACTCCATCCAAGGGTAAGTGAGTGGTTGCTGCCACGAAATCCAAATTGATTTTAATTTCCAAGTATCTGTCATAGGATCTTCTTCCATTGAAATAAGAAACAAAATATTTAACTACTTCATTGTTGTGTCCTTAAAACTGTTGAAAAAACTCCCACCAACATACTCAGTGAAACAAAGCCAAATAATCCTCATTTGCCTCAATAAGTGATGCTCCAACAAGTTCAATTTGGAATATTCATGGCATATTATAGAGAAAAGTTGGTAGGTGTAAACAAAATAGGATTCGAAGAGCCATATACCATGAAATCCTAAGTTGTAGAACCCTTAGGCTGAAGATGAGAAATGTTGAAATGGTAAGTTTCAATGGAACCCTCTTGAGAAAACCCTGCAGATCAAATCAACAAGTGTCATGTCCAGACTTAGGATATAGCAAGGATGGTCTTATCATATGGATGTTGAGTGATAACCGAATCGTATAACAACTGGTGTTACCACAGATTGACACTTAAGAGATAAGCCTCTAGGTCATCAGATGACTGGGTATATAACATGACAGTGCAACTAAATCTCAATACTAACCTATTGTAGCGGCTATAAACACCCTCCAAAATTTTGCCTTAGCTTCGTTTTGGAGCCTCCCTACCAATCATCCTCAGAAACATGTCTTGCAACGTCATGCATATAGGATTCGGCTATTTCATAGAGTCTTGTTAGCTTGTGTGTGCAAGTTTGTTCCACCTCCTTCATACGTTGCTTTCAAGGCATAGTGTCAGTTATTGGTTGAGTAGCTTCCTCTGGGAATTGTGCAATTTTGGAGGGGAATCAACCTTCCCTCCAGAAATTGCACAAACCAAACTAGACACCCAGCTGGGCTCCAGAATTGCGCAAATCTTCCTAACAGAATTCCTCTAAAAAATTGTGTAATTCATCCTAAGACAACTGCTCAGCCTAGAAATTGCGCGATTCTGGGCAGCAATCACCTGTTGCTCCCAGAAATTGCATAATCCCTTTTGGACAGCTAGCCCAACAGCTAGCAGAAATTGTGCAAATTAGCCAGGCAACCTGCGGGGCTCAGAAATTACACAATGTAGTCAGACAGGCTTCCCTGAGAAAATTGCGCAATCTGACCGAGGACAGCTGCTCAACCCAGAAATTGCACAATATTGGGAGATAATCACCTGTTCTTCCCAGAAATTGCACAATCCCTTTGGGACAACCAACTTTTCTCAACCTAGGAACAACACAAATTTTCATCACAGACTTGCAGACCGATGCATGTGCCTTCAGGTTGACCAGTTCCCTCCAGGACTGAGCAAAACTGATTTGCATGCATGGATTTCTTTTCCCAAGGAATCATGCAAAGGAATCCCTAGATTTAGTGATCTATTTTTAGCAACTGGAGGTTACATGCAAGGATCATTTTAGAAATCTCCCACCAAGTGTCGATTTTCCTAGATTTGTGGCATGCACGTCATAACCTTGATCTTATCAAAAATCATCAAATGGATGCTATAGAGCTCATTCCTCACATCGACCTTGCATCTCTGACATCCCACATTGCATCTAGAATTCGTCAGCACATTCAGCTTAGCTGTTTTGGGGTAAGCCCGCTTTTCATGTCTTATGTTGTGTTTCTGTCAGTTTTTGTGTTTCACTTTGTGTGAGTGTTGTCTGCTTGATTTCAGTGAGTTCTTGCCATCATTTTTATGTATGTTAGCTTGTAGAAGCACTGTTTCATTTTTTTTTGCATCTCACTCCTGTCGCATACATGACACTATTTTTTCACCAATGGTCGTCGTTGCGGCAACTCACTTCACACACATGCATGTTTTCTTGTTTTCTAAATCCTGAACTCACTGTTTGCATGCATAACATTTTCTCTTGTTTGCACGCATCTCATCATGCATTCAGACTTCTGATGTTTTCAATCACCCATCGGTTGGTCTGGGCTGCCTTGGCCTAGACCGTGCCTTGCCCAGCTAGCACTACACATTTCAAGAAGTGAAGGCTTTGTCTTCCCTCCAGAAATTTCCCAAGTCTAACCCAACACTGACCTCCAGGCTTGCATTGCGTAATTCTTGGAGGCAGTGTCCCGCTGGCCCTAGAAACTTTATAATGCAGTTTGCTGGTTGCATGTCGTTGCTAACTAAAATTGCACATTACCTAATTTTAGTCCTCAACATGCCAAGATGGACTATGCATTACACAGTTCCAGTAGTCACTCAACCTCCTAAAAGCCCAGACCTTGCCTTGCGCAGTTTTGGTTGTCCGTTTCCTAGCCTCCTGGTGAAAATTGCACAATATTCATAGATAGTCACACATGTATGTTGCATGTTAGTCCTCTAGTTTGTTTTGGTTTTCAACTGAAAGATTGCTTGTCATGAGTGTTTCTATGTCTCCAATCTCAGCAACACAGGTACAATGGCTTCCAAGAGAGCAGAGTCAAAGACACCATTTAGAGCACATTTGAGGATGCAGTCGATCAAGTGTCCATGAACTTGCCTATCTATGAAGACATCAAGTTGTTTGTAGATAAGGACATCAAGATAATATGGCAACAACATCATAACGAGCAACACCATGAGCAGCAGCAGAAGGCAACACACCCGTACGCAACGAATGCAATAGGAAGGTTGTTGACAACATAGATGTAGATCAAAGCTGTGAGTTCAAAGCAAATCCACTCGTGACGAAAGCAGCTCTGGAGATTGAAACTATGAGGTGACAACACGACATGAAGATCGCACGAAGGCAAAAAGAGAAACAGAGAAGGAGTTGCATGTGCTGAAGCAACAACTTAAGGAAGAACATGAGATGCACATACAAGAGAATGAGTTACAACAGGAACATGTACAACAGGGGCTACAACATGCACAGATGGATGAAACTACACTTGTACAAGTTATAGATCCATCCCAGCAATTCATACACAGCATACAAGGTGAGTAGTGCTATTGATCACATGCAAGGGAATTCAGTAGCATGCATGTCATTATACGCACGAATGTGATCCCACCCATTTGGCACACTCACTGAGGTGAAGACAAGAAGAAAGTCTGATTGGAGCTGAACATGTATTCCGACAAGTTGATGCGCAGGACCACTAGCACATGCTTGGAGATCAGCACAGACACTATGCATCAATATGTTTTTGGTCTGGCCGCACCTAGGACGACCATGCACATGCTATCAGATGAATTGGACAGAGGAGCCATATCACTATACTTGGATGCAACGGAGGCAAGAGCTCACTTTAAGTAGGATGTCACCATTGAGCGCATAGACACCATCACGAATGACCAAGATTGGCATTAGTTCGTCACCATCGACCATGACAAGTGTTTGGTCAATTTAGAGTGTCCTAAATTGCTGTATTAATTGTCAATCCGGAAGTCGTAAACTGTTGAAATGCGGCGCACTATATGTGCAACATAACCTATTTCTTACTTTTTTTTGTCGTTTTTGAGTTTTTGTTTTGTTTTGGGTTTATTTCTGCTAATTCCCTAATGTGAGATGGAAATTCTAAAAGACAAGTATGATATAAATGTTCAAGGCAATGATGTCCTTTAAAATGATTTTCAAAACTTCAAACTTAAAAGAAAAAAAGGTTTTAAAACATGCAATGATGAAACTAATTCCTGAAAGAGAGTGAAAATGTGCCACTATTCTAATTAAACAACAATGAGCTAGTGACCATGAAACCTAGTATCCTTGCTGCCGTAAAAATATAATAAAAACTGAACTCAAAGAAATCCAAAAATTGCAAGCAAAGTAAACTAAAATCACATTACATCAACTCATATTCTGACCCCTCACCATTCGACTCGCTCTGGCTTTAGGAGGTAATCATAAACAACTTGAGCAATCTAATATCTAATTTGCAGAAAATAAAACTAATATCAAACTACACACTCATATTCAATCCCTCACCATTCGAACTCGCTCTGGCTTTAGGAGGTAACTGAGAATGACATGAGCAATTTAATAACTAACTTGCAGAAAAATAAACTACTATCAAACTACAGCATTCAACTTCAATCCCTCACCATTCGACTTGCTCTGGCTTTAGGAGGTAACTAAAAATGACATGAGTAATTTAATATCTATCTTGCAGAAGAGTAAATGAGAAAAACTGAAATAAATAACACAGTGCTGGAACTAAAAACTAAAGGAAATGAATCAGCAAAAGGACAAGAATAATTCCATGTCATTAGTCATTAGAAAACTATTTGTAAATGCCCGGGCTGCCTATTGTAATCTGAAACAAAGGCACTGATCAGTTAAAAACATATAAAACATGAAAAGCTATGGACAACTATCAAACGTTAATACCATAAGAAATGTAATATATATACAAGCGAATGATTATGGCATAAGGAACATAAAGAAATAAAGCATGAAACTATACAGTAATAAACAAGACCCCGGCCTGTGCAGGAGCCCTCTGCACAATCTTCAGACAATCAACGATCAACCATGAATTGAGTTCAGAAATAGAGTCTTCTCATGTATTAAAATGCAGTCATAACATAGAGATAAAGTCACGGCATAGTGAGCTCGTTAACAGTCAAAATTACATTCCCAAAAGCTAGCTAATATGTGTATGAGAACGTATTATTTACAACAGAGGATGACATAACTACTTTCCTACACTCCGCACTGATAAAAGACACGTAAACAACCACGTCCCGAAATTTAGCATTATGGCTGCCGTGAAGATTCAATCTTTGGAGGGTGGCTGTTGGATCTGGTTCATGGAGTAGTCCACAGGTGTTAATTTGTCCCCTGAGATTTAGGAACAACCACGCAAAGCTTCACATGGTGAAAAATAGAGTTTTATCACCATATGACTCTTAAGTTGACCACCGCTTTTCCCATCGTTGACTATGACCTCTTCTGATGAATTCGACTGAGCCAATAGGACTCAGTCCATGTCCACGTCGTTTGCAACTTGCCCATGTGGCTCGATTTGCCTGAAGACACCTGCAATATAGACTTTGAAAAAACAGCTGTAGAAAGTTGGGCTGGCTGCGAAAAGTGACAAGATTCCACAGCTTATAAACAAAAATCTAGTTCAAATAGAAACACAAACACATAGTCAAGAAACCACTTTAAATGCCCTTTTTTTAACTAATATGCAATGATACTAATGACTTAGGAGGTTCAGATGAATGGGAAGAAGCTAGAAAAATGTGTAGGAAAGATGTAAGTTTGGGACTCAACATACCCCCACTGTGAAGGTGTTGCATGTCCTCATGCAACCAAAATTTTGACTATCCCCCTTCCAAATCATATGTTCTGAAGCTTTTTCCAGTACATCCAGCCCTCTTCCTCTCTTTCTTGGTGCTGCTAACATCCTAGGCTTCTTCATCAAGCATCTGAATTTAAGATTAATCAGTGCTCTACTTATCTTCTTGCATTTCTTCTTCAATTTTCTATTCTTTTTGTGTCATAGTCCCAGGTGTAGCATAGTGTTGTCATGGATGATATTGTCCAGTCTACTCCGTTGAGTGCTTCATTTTCATTTTTAATATGTCGATTTAAAACCTCCAACTCAAAGATTTATTGTTTCAATGATTGGACTAGAGCTTCTTGTGCTATGTGAGGCTGAGTGGATGAAGTGCTGGGACCCATGGTTGTTCTTTCTAAGGATTCTATGTAATCATACACCTGTTGCTACCTTGGATCTATGTCGGGTGTCATTTTCCTGGGGTTTTCCCCAAAATGCTGTGGAGGAGAATTGAGTTCAAACTCTGGCCGAAAAGGACTCATGTCTTCATCTTGAGGACTAGTTTCAACATTTGGTTGAGAATGAGGTGAACTACTACCAGCTGGAGTTTGTTCAGGTGTTCCTTCTCCCAAATCAACAAAATGGGGTCCTTTCGTTTGTGTTTTTCTCCATTTTCCCTTAAGCTTGCTGCTTCTTCTTCCATATTACAGACTACTGTCTTTTTCCTTCTGTTTTCCCTTTCCTTTCTTTTTGGCCATAGCTAACTGTTCTTGAAGGTGAACTAATCTCTTAGACAATACTTGATGGTCTTCTTCTGAGGAAGGGGTTTGATGCACAACTTCAATGCTTCTTTTCTCTTTTGATTTTGTTGGCTCTTTACCCTCGGTCTTTTCCTTCCTCCTTTTAGACAGTCTTTCTTCTCTACTAGTTCTCTCAACTATGTTAGTAGGAGTCTTTTCCTTCATCCTTTTAGAGAGTCTTTCTTCTCTACTAGTTCTCTCAACTATGTTAGTAGGAGTGCTTTGAGTTTTATCATCTGTTCTCTTTCTTCTACTTCTTTTTGATGTACTGTCTTCAGGGGTTTCTTGGGGTTCTTCAAAGAAATTTCGCAGGTGTCCCTTTTCTCTTTTAATTGTTTTTCTATTAGGATTTTCACAAGACCATTGTGATACAAATGTGGTTCTACGTCCCCCAGATGCTTTTGGATGGTTACAGACATCTTTTTCAAACTGTTTAGTAAAAAGTATGCCAGATTAAGGATCTGGTTGTCTAGGAAATTCATTAACAGACATGCATGATACATGTACATTGCTCCAAAACGTCCCTCACAAGTGATAAATTTTTGAATAACTAACAGTAAGCTAGCCCACTCTTCTTTTAAAGCATGAACATGAATTCCCTTTTTGAAAATGGTGACGTCCATACCTGGGTCACGTAAGATTACTCTCCAAGCTTCATCGCCAATGCTCTGCTTCTTAAACCAGCGTTCACCTCCCTGGGGAAGTTCTCTGGCAGCTGCTATTGACGCTTCAGTTACTATGAATTTTAGGTCTCCAATTTCCACCTCTAGTCCATCAAAAGACCTTGCAAAGGCCTTTGTAACCTCCCTATGGTAGCCTTTGAATTTCTGGATAAAACGTAACCACTTGGCCTTCTTCAATATATCTTTCACTTGCGGGTATCCTTCAATAAATTTGGGTCCCTCTGGTTCTGCCATCAACAACCATCCCATCCTTCCTTTTGTTCTTTAAAACTCGTCTGAATTAGCAGAGATGGTCGGGGTTTATGAAGGAGACTAGCAACTGTAAGCGGATATCAGAGAATAGGTACACGGAATGAAGCGGAACAGAGAACAAAATGGGGTGAAGGCTTATGTGAGCATGGTGGAAATGAAGCCGTGAGGTCAATAGAACAGTAGGGGGAGAAAGTGCATCCGGAAGTATTTAAAATTGGGTGGTTGTAGAGTGGAAGCAAGCACGTTTATAAAACGGCTATGGATTTTGTGTGGTTGAAAGAAGCCGTAGTTAAATCAACCACAATCCATAATCACAAATGGAGTGTGAGAATATTTCCAAACTTGAGTTAAATCTGGGAATTAATCATAAGACCATTGGAAAATAAATGTATGGCTTATGGAGGAATGTCATGGAATGAAATGGTTATAGAGGCGATTACGTTTAATCATTGCATATAGTTGAGCTTGTGATTTAATAACTATGCAAAAATGTGTTAGAATTCCATTTGAAATAAACTTTTGTTCATACCTTGGAATTCTTGTCATTTTTCTTTAGTCTTCAATCAGTTGCTCCTTGTTGGTGCTTTTGAATGCCTTATGTCTTCATAATATATCCTCATACCTACATTTGATTTCATGATTGTTGAACTAACATCTGACTGTAAATTTTTTTGAAAAACAGAGTGGTGGCTGCAGAAACCCAACTGGCTGCGGAATCAGTGAGCAGCTGTGGAAACTAAATTTAGCTCTGGAAACTGACCCAACAAGCTTATAACTGAATGAGATGTATAAACGATGACTGATTGGATGGAAAATGGTCATAAAAACTTTTATTAATGGAATGGAATGAATGAAATGGAGTTGAAATGAAGTGATGTGGAATGGAAATGAGATGGAGTGGAATGAGAATGAGGTGGAGTGGAATGAAAAGTGAGAGAGAATTTTTTTTTTGGGGGAAAATATAGGGTGTCAGGAATTCCTGATTTTCACCCTACATTTTCTGTATAAGGCTGCCAATCAGTGATTGGTTTTCAGGCTTATACAATTTTTTATTTTTTATTTTATTTATTTATTTATTTTTAACAGAAAAGAACAAAGGTTAGGCTGGTGGAGAAGAAGGATTCTTCTTCACCAGCCTTATTGCAGAATTATCTTGAAACATTTTGACAAATTCCTCTTTTGAGAGTGGCTTATGATAGATCTTTAATCTGTGGCCATTCACAATAAGAGGAGTTTGAGATTCATCAATGGTCTTGATTCTTACCGCTCCATTGCTAAAGAATTTGTCAATCATGGCCCAAGCCAATGAGTCTGAATTTTGCCTTTAAAGTCTTTAAACTTAGAATCAAATAGCAATGCCCAGTCTCCTTCTTGAAACTTTTTCTCTTTGATGTATTTGTCATGCCACTTAGCTCTTTTATATTGAACTAGATTAGTTCTTAGGATTGCTTCTTGTATGATCTCATCTAGCTCATTCAACTGCTCCATTCTATGCTTTTGGGCTTCCAATAGATCCATCCCCAACTGAACTGCCATCTTGAAGGTTTTGACTTGGAACTCAATGGGGAGCAGGACTTCTTTCCCATAAAAAAGTTCATAAGGAGAATGTCCTGTTGTATTTCTCCATGTAGTTCTGTAGGCCCACAAGGCTTCAGGAAGCCTTTCTGCCCAATCTCTTCTGTGTAGATGAACAGTTTTGGTATGATGCTTTCAATAACTTTGTTTGTAGGCTCCACTTGGCCATTTGCTTGCGGATGGTAAGGAGTAGATTTCCTGTGCTTGATTTTGTATTCTTCCATCAGCTTCTCCACCATGTTGGATGTAAATTGACTTCCCTGATCTGTCACAATTTCTCTTGGGACACTAAAGTGAGTAAAAATATCTTCATAAAGAAAAATAACAACTGAATTTTCAGTAGCCGAAAGTAATGCTTTGGCTTCTACCCATTTAGTGACATAATCAGTACATACCAATATATACTTCTTTTGTTTCGATGGTGGATTAATAGGTCCAATGAAATCTAATGCCCATTTTTCAAAGGGTTCGATGAGTACCTGTGGTTGTAATGGCATTTCATTTGAAAGAGTCGGTTTCCCTACTCTTTGGCAGCTGTCACACCTTTGACATATTCTTTTGTATCTTTGAAGAAGGAAGGCCAATGATATCCTAAAGAAAGGATTTTATAGGCCGTCTTTTGTCAGCAAATAGTCCGCACATGGTTCATCATGACATGCCTTGAGGATGTCAGGTATTTCATCTCCCTACACATCTTTTGATCACAAAATCTGGCCCTTTTAAACAATTCATTAGAAATCCATGAATATTTTGAACTCTCCTGAATAATCTTTCTTCTTTCACTAGGAAATAGATGTGGAGGTAGTTTCCCTATAACTAAATAGTTAGCAATATCTGCATACCAAGGAGTCCTAGTAGTTACTGCAAACAAATATTCATCAGGAAACTTATCCTCTATAGGAGAATCTTCTTTAGTATTTTGAATCCTAGACAAGAAATCAACTACTGTATTTTGTTTCCCTGGTCTATCCAACACAGTAATATTGAATTCTTGTAATAGTAAGAGCCACCTTGTAACTCTGCCATTAGTAATAGGTTTGTTCATTAGATATCTAATAGCATAATGATCAGTATGGATAAAAGTTTCATAGCCTGTTATATAATGTCTAAACTTATTGATTGCATGAACAACAGCTAAGAACTCTTTTTCGGTCACAATATAATTCAACTCAGTGGGAGTCAAATTTTTACTGGTATAATAAATGGCATAAGGAACTAACTCCTTTTGACCCAACATGGCTCCTAGAGCTGTATCTGAGGCATCTGTAGAACTATGGAAAGGGAGTTTCCAATTTGGTCCTCTCAAGATAGGTGCTTCAGATATTATTGTTTTCAAAGTTTCAAAGGCTTTTTGACAATCAGGATCCCATTTTAATTCACAGTATTTTGTAAGCAGTTTGAAGAGTGGAGATGATATTTTAGTGAAGTTTTCTATAAATCTTCTATAGTATCCAGTGAATCCTAGAAAACTTCTAACTTCTCTTTGACAATTTGGAATAGGCAACTTGGAGATGATGTCCCAAAACAATACCTTCAGTAAACATCATAAAACATTTTTCATGACTTAATGAAAGATTTGTCTCTTTACATCTTATAGGTACTTTTTCCAAATTATCTAATGCTTCTTCAAATTAGTCACCATAAACTGTAAAATCATCCATATAAACCTCTACATAATCATGGATTAAATCAGAAAAAATTCCTAGTACTACTCTTTGGAATGTTGTGGGTGCATTACATAATCCAAAAGGAAGCACTATATGTGCAAGATAACCTATTTCTTATTTTTTTGTCGTTTTTGAGTTTTTGTTTTGTTTTGGGTTTATTTTTGTTAATTCCCTAATGTGAGATGGAAATTCTAAAAGACAAGTATGATATAAATGTTCAAGGAAATGATGTCTTTTAAAATGATTTTCAAAACCTCAAACTTTCTAAAACCATGCGATGATGAAACTAATTCTTGAAAAGAGAGTGAAAATGTGCCACTATTCTAATTAAACAATGGTGAGCTAGTGACCATGAAACCCATTATCCTTGCTGCCATGAAAATATAAGAAAAACTGAACTCAAAGAAATATAAGAAGTGCAAGCAAAGTAAACTAAAATCACATTACATCAACTCATATTCTGACCCCTCACCATTCGACTCGCTCTGGCTTTAGGAGGTAATCATAAACAACTTGAGAAATCTGATATCTAATTTGCAGAAAATAAAACTAATATCAAACTACACACTTCATACTTCAATGCCTCACCATTCGACTCGCTTTGGCTTTAGGAGGTAACTAATAATGTCATGATCAATTCAATAACTAACTTGCAGAAAAATAAACTAATATCAAACTACACACTGCATACGTCAATCCCTCACCATTCGACTCGTTGGCTTTAGGAGGTAACTGAGAATGTCATGAGAAATTTAATAACTAACTTGCACAAAAGTAAATGATCAAAACTAAAATAAATAACACAATGTTGGAACTAAAAACTAAAGGAAATGAAAATCAGCAGAAGGACAAGAATGATTCCATGTCATTAGTCATTAGAAAACTATGTACTACCCGGGCTGCCTATTGTGATCTGAAACAAAAGCACTGATCAGTTAACAGTATATAAAATGTGAAAAACTATGGACAGCTATCAAGCGTTAATACCATAAGAACTGTGATATATATACAAATGAATGATTATGGCATAAGAACATAAAGAAATGAAACATGAAACTCTACGGCAATAAATAAGACCTCGGCCTGTGCAGGGGCCCTCTGCACAATCCTCGGACAGTCAACGATCAACCACCAATTGAGCTCAAAAACAGAGACTTCTCATGTATTAAAATGCAGTCACAACACAGTGATAAAGTTACGGCACAGTGGGTTCCTTTACAGTCAAAATTACATTATCAAAAAGCTAACTAATATGCGTATGAGAATGCATTATTTATAACAGAGGATAATATAACTCTTTTCCTACATTCGGTGCTGATACAAGACACGTAAACAACCACGTCCCGAGATTTAGCACTATGGCTGCCGTGAGGATTCAATCTTTGGAAGGTGGTTGTTGGATCCGGTTCATGGAGCAGTCCACAAGTGTTAAATTGTCTCTCGAGATCTAGGAACAACCACGCAAACTTTCACGTGTGAAAAACAGAGTTTTATCACCATAGGACTCTTGAGTTGACCACCGTTTTGTCCACCGTTGACTATGGCCTTTTCTGATGAATTCGACTGAGCCAATAGGACTCGGTCCATGTCCACGTTGGTTGCAACTTGCCCATGTGGCTTGATTCACCTGAAGACACCTGCAATATAGACTTTGAAAAAACAGTTGCGGAAACTTGGGTTGGCTACGGAAAGTGATAATATTCCGCAGTTTATAAGCAAAAATCTAGTTCAAATAGCAACACAAACACATAATCAAGAAACCACTTTAAATGCTCTTTTTTCAAACTATTATGCAATGATATTGATGATTTAGGAGGTTCAGATGAATGGAAAGAAGCTAGAAAAAGGTGTAGGAAAGATGCAATTTTGGGACTCAACAATCATCCAAAAAGTTCTTCCTTCGCGCTTGTACAATCCTCTTCTACAACTCATCGAATTATATATTGTACACATCCATGACCAGATCATCATCAAGGAGAACAACATATCCTTGCTCACCTGGGGCTGGCTCTACTACTGGAAGTGGTGGAGACTGACAGATGACCTGTGGTGCTTTCGACATCACGTTAGTATCTTCATGATGTGATTCTTGTTACAACTTCATATATGTCACTTCAATCAATTGCAATTTCTATTATCTCCTCCATTTATTCTCGGGACATGCAAGTTAGATCTTGCTCAAATATAAGATTGTATAGTAGGATGATAAAGTGTTCAATTATCCTTTCCATCACTCCTCGATAACTATAGTTAGACAACAACTTGCAATAGTTGTTTGCGGTAACCTCTTTTGGTGTCCATGTCCAGCTCATTCCAGGGAACTACTGTCATTCTTGAGCAGATTCTGAGCCTTAGCCACATGGGACTTCAAATGTTGAGCTAATAGACCCGACTAGTTTAATGGCCTCCCATCACTTCCCGACTCGTCCAATAAGGTTGCACACCATTCAGCGAAGGTATCTGTTCTTTCTTGACCATATATTCTATGGGCAAAGATGATCAAGAACTGTTAAGCCTTCTTGAGGGACTTTGTCTTGTAAACATGGGTGAGTTTCTATCTAAACTTCAACAACTCTTTCACCCAGCACTTGACAATGTCTCTCATATTCACATAGCTATTGGTGTCTTAAAAGAGTGATTCCATGTGCCTCACCAGCGCAGGCAAGTGATAGTCTTCTTCCCTGAAGTTGGCAAGCTTCCTCTCGCAGGAAATGCTCAATGTCATAGTCTTCTCATTCCTATGTGAGACAATCTAGCTAATGATGTCTACACACAGGAAGGCAGGATACCCGCATGCAACCTTGTATAACCCTAATTTCCATATGCTAAGATAGACCTGTTGGTCCTCCAAATCTAACCTAAACTCTTTTGCAAAAGTATATTTGATCTGTTGTCATGTCAGTGTTGTTTCCTTCTCAATAAACAATTGAGTATCTGCATACACTGATAAATCAACTAATGTTTGTTAAACTAGTTCCCTAGTACTACTGTCGGCAGTTTCCTTTGATACATCTCTCTTGGATGCCATGTTAACTATGATTGTTGGAGAGATGCTCAACAACAGTTGTACCTGTGGGACAAAGAGGGCCCTCATGGCAACCAAATGTTAGTTAAAATACCAAAACAACTTCAAGGCATTTCAAGCAACAAGTCGAGCACTTTATGTGAGGGATTGTGTAGTTTTCCTTGATAGAGGTGACTGACTAATTGTGGGAATTGTGCACTACGCAGTCCCAACAGCCAAGGTGGAAGCCTGATGACTGGAACTGTGCAATGCATAGTTTAGCCTGGGAAAAGGACTAGGAGAGATTGTGCATTGCGCAATCTCAGTGGCCAAGCTATGAGGTTATCTCTTGGAACTGTGCAGTGTACAATGTGCAATTGGAGCCAACTCAGGCTATGCTTTGTGCAATGACAGAGGCCAAGCCATAAGCTTAAGTCTCCATATTACACAGTGCTAGTTGTTCAAACTAAGATCCAGGAAAGGGAACCCAGATCTGCCCAAGGGGAGTGTGAAAAACAAGCAGCTTATAAAGATAGTGTGAAGTTGAGTGTAGATATGATTAAGTGTAAATACGTGCATATGAAACAAGTGCAGTAATTGATCAAACCAAAGGAAAATGAAGCATGTGAGGAAAGTCACCGCAACGATGACCATTGGTGAAAAAATAGGAAAACTCATGCAACACTTGGGAAAGAAAATCTATAACTTGAAATAAAAATTCTACAAGTTCAAACTCTAGTAACCATGCAAAGAAACAAGTGAAACAACACTCGTACAAGACAAACAAAAAAAAATGACAAAAAATAGGCAAAAGATGACAAAAGAAAAACTCACGCAGAAAAGTGATGGTGATCACACCGAAGGCTCCTTGATCTCCTCAGAAATGCTATAGCTCCAAGATCAAGTGTGAAAATGAGCTCTAGCGGCGTCAATTAAATGGATTTGGACAAATTAGGGTTTATGATGTGCATGCCTAAAATCAAGGAAAAAGAGACACTTGGTGAAAGTTTCTAAAAATAATGCAAGTGCCTCCTTCGAGAGACTAAAAATAGATCCCTATTTTTTAGGGATGCTTTTTTATTTTTTCGGGAAAACTTTCCATGCACATTGTTGGGAAAGACAACATAGTTTTGGGAACTGGGAAACTTTCTAGTTTAGTGCATTGTGTAGTTTCTAAGCTCAGTGAGGGTTACACAATTTCTAGGCTCAGTGCTAGGCTTCCCCCTCATGACTGTGCATTTTCTGAGCTCAAGGCTCACCAGCAGTCAAGACTGTACAATTCCAAACAGCAAGGCTATTGCCCTCAAGAACTGTGAAGTCTCCAGGGAAATCCTAGAAATGTTGTGGGACCAAGTAAGGAGATCAACTTGTGACTTAGAAAATTAACCAAATAAGAAAACACAAGACAAAATGAAAAGGATAAGTCTCAATTGAAACATGGATACCTGGATCAGTGCAATATGAGTTGTTGTGGTTAACAAAGAAGGCTCTAAAATCGAAGCATAGGAAAAATTTTGGAGGGTGGTTGTAGTCACTACAACATGGGCGACACACTGGTAGAACTCCAACTCTCTATATGGACCTTATCTCATGTAAGGCGAGTCTAACTCTTCTAAAAGTGTTGTTCGGTTCTTTGATTATCATAGCTTCTTCACTTAGCTTGAGTTAAAGATGTAGTCCCCACCATTCTCTTCATCAGAAGCACACATACCAAGCCAAGTCAAACTGAGTTGTTTCGATTGGGGATGAGGGGTATATAGATGCACAAGTAAAATATATTGTCAAAGTTTTAGTTTCATCTCTGGTGTCGCTCCACTGCCAGTAGGTCTGGACAGTACCCCGACGGAGTCACTTCAGGAATACAAGCATTGCTCCACTGTCAATGAGCTTGGACAGCACCCTGGCGGAGTTACTTGCTTCACCTCTCTACACATAAATCCATTCTCTTCTTTTTCCCTTTATTTCATATTTCATTTTTTTCATTTTCATTTGTTCAAAGAACTGTGCATAGGCACTTATTTATTTCATGACACGGAAGAGGGATCCCGACTTATTAAGAGCATAAGAGGTTTTCCCTTCATAGAAGGATATTTATATATACCTCTTACATACTTGTTAAGGTTTTCCTCCTATCCTTACTCTATTTGACTTAGTTGACAAAGGTTAACCGACAATAGAAAATCCATTAGAGTAGTCGGTACTAGTTAAGAGTGAAAGCATCATGATTACACCATTACTCTCTTAAAGGAACATGTTTTCCATCTGGGTATCATCAGCTAGAAGAAATGCAAGATTCACAAAGAGAGGGAATATACAGATAACCAAGTGTTGATAGCACTTCAAGTTCCTCATGGACTTCACCTTGATTTTCAAAGAAGCCAAATGCGGTTTCATGTGAAAACTAACCTACAAGTGCAAAAGCAAACAAACAAAGAAAAGAATCAGGATAAAGCAAGACAAAGTGAGAAAAAAAAAAAACAAAACAAAACAAACAAGAAAATCAAAACTACTCCTACTCCTAACCTAAGAATAACATAGGCCAACTCACGTAAAGTGATGCTTCCAATGCAACCATTGATGCATTGGCTTGCCCATGTAGGCGAGAGTGTGCATGTCAATAAGGCTTGAAAGCAAACCAACCAATAAGAAAGATTAAACAATACAATCTAGAACATTCGAAGCTTGAATGCATCTGCAAAAAAGTAAAAATGAAAAGTGCATGAAAGGCAGTCTGTGGATGTACCATGGTATCCTAACACATTGCGAGTGGAAGACAAGCATGTACGCACTTTCAAACTTGAAAAACGAGAAAACATGAAGAAAGAAGAAAACTTCCATTTTTCAATGGTGCTTTCTATGTATGACTCCTCCAATGCTTGAGCAATAGGATCGTATGATTCTCGTGGAAGATGCAAAAATTGTGAGATAGATTAATTTTCAATTTAAACAACATAGTGATGAGAAGCCTACAGAGATTAAACAGATTTATAACCCAAAGTGGAATTGACCTCAAGGCTACGAGAACCTGACATAACCATCAGCTTGGGCTGAAGTGCCTTGATAGCTTGGGGAGGTTCTAATTCATCAAAATATGGGCCATCAAAGACCAGTATCTTAGAAAGATAAATAGTGGACAATTCGGAATCATGATCGAATGAATAAATGAAAACATCATGAAATCCACGATCAAAAAATTCAAGATGATGAAAAAAGGCATCCTCATGATTTGATGAACCGTAAAGATGGGATGATGAAAAATGAGAAATTTCACCCTCTATGTTTCCGGAAAGGTAAGATGAGAGATTGGGAGGATCAAGGAAGACAAATTTTTCCTCTTTGCATTCAAATGAAAAACTGGCTTCCACGTATTCTGTGAATGATCGAAAGTAGAAACATCCAAAAATGAATTTTCACAAGATGGACTAGAAATGACAGAATTGTGGAATATGTCAGGATAAAGCGAACGAGGTGTGAATAGAAGGAGGTCACCCTTCACTGTAGATTGTTGTTCAGATTCCACGCATACTCATAAAAAATGATATCGCAGGTTGGTTTCTCAACAACAATTCCATCCAGAACTTGATCCTTGTGAACATCACAAGAAGGATCCGAGATAGAAAAACACAACAAACTAAAATCCAGAGGATCAAAGGGATCGAAGGACCAAGGATGAGGATATAGAACTCATGGGAACCATCGGAGTTATAGTCCAAATCTGTGCAAAAGTTATGAGCAAGTGGGGTAGGAGGAGGTGGTGATAAATTAACAAGTGGATTCTCAACTTCTCCCACCTCAACTTGCGGAGCTAGAGTTGTTTGATGAGAAGGGAATGGAGGGTCACTTAGGACAACAACCTTGTCTATATCGAATTTAGAAGCTCTAACACTGAGGTATGGTGGAAGAGGTTCAAAATATTCTAACTCAAGTGGATTTTCATAAACGTGAACAAGATATTGAAATCTTTCATCCAAGAATTCCCAGTCAACTTCGTCTTTAGAATATTCAAAATAGTAATGAACAAAACGATCATGAAAATCTTGAAGAGATTCATCAAGTAATTTTTCGCAATTTAAAATTTTTTTTATTAAGGGTTTTATGATCATAAAGAATGAAAGCACAGCATGATTCACCAACAAACTGATTGAAAGAGTGTATGGAGGTTGCGGGAAATGTGTGACACCATTTCTTTACATGCCCTTTGAACGTGAGAGAAAACAACCCAACCCACATGTAACATTCTCAAATGGGATGTCATGCCTATCACAGAAACCAAGAAAAGAAATTGTGTGCCTGGATAAGGTTATTCCACCCTCGCCATTGAACTCAATTCTGGACAAGTCATTTAAAATGATCGTTGGCATTTTTGGAGTTAGAAAAACATGTCGGGGTTATGATTATGGAAGAAATCATGAAATGTGTGTAGAAATTCAAAACAGACTTCAAGGGCTCAACTTGTCATCTGGCCCTCCTTCTAGTGCTAGAAATTTTGATGGTGTTGGAACCACCAACATTCAAGGGATCTCCCCGATATGAAGTCCCAACTAGACCTCACACCATTTGGAGTAGGAGCCCCAACAGTGGGTGGTAATGTTATGCATTCACTGTGGAAGCGCGTAGAGTTAGGTATGATAACTTAAGGTGAGAGCAAGTGTGTGACCCTACGGAGATTCAAGTGTGATGCATGAAGGTTCCAACACACGAAGGGAAAATGAAGTGCGCCCCTTGGAAGCCTGTAATATTACACAACTTGAAAGGGACACATGAGCGAAATGACATCACAAGCTAAAATGAAGAATAGTCCACAAATTAAAGTGATGGGTTAGTCCAACAATATGCATTCAACAATATTCGTACAAAGGCATACAAAGTAGTTCATAAGAATATTCATAAGTTAAATAACATACATATTAACAAGAATAGTCCTACTATATTAACAACATATGCATGAAAGAGTGATGGCTATGATTTTATTATTATGAGTGAAGGTTCCATCCTTACATACCCCATTGACGACCACTAGCCCCAATAGTGGAACATTGCAATCAAAAACACCTACTCCTCCAAAGAAGTATACTCGCTCTATGCTATGGAGAATCCAAGGCTCTTCACAATACTCCCAAGCTCTTTCTAAGCCTAAACCTAGCCAAAAGCTTGTCTCCCAAAATCATGTTACATGAGTTATGAGGTTCTATTTATAACAAGAGGGGGTGACTCTTCAACTCCCCTTTATGGCCTTTGGACTACCCTCATGACTCTTCAACTTCTTCACAAAATAACACATTACATTACATAATGAATTTTTATATTCCAATATTGACACTTGGAATTTCACTTATAACATAATTACACATAATATTACATTTTCCACATTTACCCATATAAGAAAAAATAGGGTAGAGACAGTCTAACAAGAAACAACACTATGATTCTAGAGTTTTGGGAAAATCCAACTCAATAAAATCCACTTGCTTCTTCTTGACCACATATTGGTTCTAATATTTGTACTATGTGATGGTGTCCCCAAACTACTTAACAGTGGCTTTCTGGAAGCAGACTCTAGCCTCCATGGCATTCGGGTATATTGTCTTGGAACTTGTGTCCAACTCATTTTGAAGCATGACCAACATTGTCTTGGGCTTGACAGGACCACCGATGTACTTCTACATGTTGTGTGCATTCAGCTCCAAGTCTTCCCTAGTGACTTCTTGTCTTACCTTCTCCATGTACTCATCGATCACCTGTCGGACTTGGTTCTTGGGATAGCATTGGTGAGGGAACCAATTGATGGGATCTAGTGTTTTCTCACCAAGACATCCAAACTATTGTACAACCACACATATGATTCCTGTGTGCTACCAGTGAATGAGGCGAACTACTCGTTGTTATGAATCAACATTCAAACCTTCGCTTTCTCTAGCTATGCCTATGGCTTCATCTTCTTCACTAAGTCAAGCGGGGCCGCTTTGTACCTCATTTTACACTCTTATACATGGGTGATGGAACCATGTATGTTTTTGAGATTTTAAACAAACTCTTTTCTCCACTGTTGTAGGCCATGAAAATGGAAAATTAATTTATGCACAATGACAAATCTGTCATAGAGCTTCCACATAGTTTAATTGCCGATAATTCTGCAAATATCATTGTCCTCATCTCCCGCAATGCAAAAACTACATTCTATATTGTTTTTCATAGTTAATTTTCCTCTTTCCTGGCAGCCTCCAAGTTCTTTGCTAGTTATTCATTCTCGTTTGTCAGATACTGAACATTTGAGCATGTTTCTCCTACATAGGCCAAGATGGCTTTAGAAATGGTAGTTGGATGCTTCCTCGTGTCTGAAACTGTTGTCACAAAACCATGTACTAAGGGCTGCTACTTAGTGAGATCTCATGCAACTGTTTCAAACCAGACTTTAGACTAAGGATTAGCCTCCCTAGTCAGAGAGGGCTCTCTCACAGGTTTTGATATGCATTTAAGAGCAAAAAGATGGCTAACTCTTTATAACAGTGAATGAATTTTAAACTGGTTGGAACAACAAAATCAAGGCTTCTTCCATTGGGTTCATGGAGTTGTACATTTCTACAGTAAACAAACAATTACTGAATCATAGAAACCAAGGCATATAATGTCTCACTGTTCAAAACATCAACTAAGAAGGACTGCAACTCAACAAGACATACACAGGAAGTCTGAGCATCAATGATGAATTCAGAGTGATTACATATCTAGTGAATTGTAAAATAAGATACATAGAACCAAAACACACACATTCTGAACATTTGGGACACACGATGAATCTTGGGAAGAAACAACAATATGCTTTCTATTACTGTGAAAAGAAAACTTTACATACACCAATATGAGAACTCTGTCTTTTTCATAAAAATCTCCAACCCTTGATACATCATAGTTTCTCCTATTTATAGAGAATAAAACTAAGCTATCTTGAGTCTCCTCCTCCAGCATGAGGGGAGCTCGAAAACCTATAATTAACTACCTTATCCATATTGAAACTAATTTACTAAATACAGGGGTATTGTGCTTTTAATACAAAAGAGTCCTAGTTCTAATCAAATTCTGCTACCATCTCCTCGTTTGCATGATTCCCTCCTGATCTCTGACAGCTGTGCTTTTCCTGTAGGAGCTGGAATATATCTTGAGGAGCATTCGCTGTATTGGCTGCCTTGGATTCTGAGTGTGTTGCTGACTCAGCCTTTGATGAAGAAATATCCTCTGTTTTCCCGGTCCCCGTTTTAGTCCATGTTCATTTTCCAACCAAAATGCTTGAAGCTGTATAATGACCTTAATGACCATACCATAACACCATATGCCTAAATAATCTGGATGCTTCACGAATACTGCCAGGTGTTGAACTCAAAATTCTGGTAATCCTACCAGAAACCCTAATTCTGCGGTCATAAAGGTACTTTATGATAACTTGGTAAAGACAAAAGATTTTACCTTTATGCAATAAGATTTACATTTGTCAACCTTTGAAGGCTTAAGCAACCATGGTGATTTCCTTTCCATCCTTGAAGCCTTTCTCCAGAAAATTTGATGACCTAATCATTGTTTTCGGATTTTCCCTTAAAAACAGTCACCTACAGTAGTTTCGTAGCGCGCTACGAAACTGCTGTTCTTTGCAAAATAACAGTCTTTAACAAATTTCTTCAATTATTTTAGACTGTTACAGCTTCATCTTCAGCTCCAAAATTGCTTACTTTCCTTTCTTTAATACATGCCTCAAAAACATTAATTAACTTAAGAAAAATGAAAAAAAACTTGGTGCAACATTGAAATTTAATTCATTTGGCAGCTAACTTGCCTAGCTGAGCCTTCAGCTTTGCAAGTTCACTCTCCATAGCTGCAATCTCTGATACTGTCTTTTCTATATTAGCCATCTCCTGGTCAGCTGCTTCCCATTTCTCCTTGGTGGGTGAGGTTTTATCTTTCTTGTTCAAAAGAGTCTTTTCTTTCATCTCTTTCTTTCTGCTCTCCTTTGTTTCTTTGGCCTGAGCTATCTGCTTTCCTTTCTGTTTGGCCTGCTCTCTGGTATAGATTATTCTTTTGGTTTCCTGTACTTTCTCTGTCTTCACTGCCTTTTCTGCCTCCTTTGCCTTCTCTATTTTTTCTGCCTTTTCTGGTTTCTCTATCTTGCTCAGAAAATTCTTGCACCGAAAACTTAATTAGCAGCTCCAATTTACTCACCAGCTTTAGCTTCGAAATGCAGGCTCGCTTGCAGTAGTATCTTTTTGAATGAGAATTCGGGCGGCTTCCTTGTGTTTTTTCAAACACTCACCATAGAATAGGCACGTTAATGCAGTCATGAATAAACATAATTGCACAACCATACCTCAGATTGATTGAAGTAATTGACATGTGTGTGATCCTATCTCTAATGG
>APFE031561741.1:102948-126184 GCA_000404065.3 Pinus taeda | reverse complement strand
TTTATGGGTACCTACTTGGATTCGACTTCGCAAAGTGTAAGGTGGACTCAAACTTGTAATATGCACTTGTTGAGGATGAGTCATTCATCTTAGTTCTCTACATTGACAATTTCTTCTAGAAAATATTAGAGAAGCTCATAGGGATGTGAAAGGAGAGCCACACTTCAAATTTATAGATGAAGGAAAAGGGTTTGATGCATTACTTCTTAGGATTAGAGGTGTGCTAATAACGAGGAGAGATTTTCCTTAGGCAGGGAAAGTACACAGTTGATATTTCAAGGATACTCAAGATGGGCGATTGTATGGCGATGTGTACACCTATGACCACCAACTTGAGAAATATAAGTTCTCCTAAGGGTGAATTAGTGGATCCCAGCTTGTACAAATTGTTGATAAATTCCTTGGTGTGTCTCATCAACACTAAGCTAGATATTTGTTTTGTTATGAACACATTCAATCATTTCATGGTGGAGCCAAAGAGATTTCATTGCATGAAACTGAAGCATGTGCTCAAGTATCTCCATGTTAAGGTTGAGTGTGGATTTATGTATGTCATCCTTGGTGGAGTGTAGTTTCAATGGGTCACAAATTTAGATTGGGGAGGGAGTGAAATGGACCTGAAGAGTACTTCAAGTTATTATTCATCTTGGGATCAACTATGATCTTATGGTATAATAGAAAGAAAATACACCATGTGGTACTTATATCTACATAGGTTGAGTACATGACAACAATTTTGGTGAGTTGTGAATCCCAGGATGGTCACAAGACTATTTGGTCTTGATATTAGGGCCACAGTGATTCACTGTAACAGAGTTGCATTGAGCTCACTCAGAATCTAGTGTTTCATGATAGATCTAAGCATATAAGAATCATATGCCACTTGATCAGACACAAGGTCTATGGAGGTGCTATGAAATTTCTGTACATATCCACAAAAGAGAAGGTAGCAAATATTCTCACCAAGCCTATAGTAAAGGGAAAATTTGCGTTTTACAAAGACAAGTTGGTGGTGGTGGAGAATCCCTTTCTTTCAAGGAGATAATGTTGATTTTGTAGTCTCATAATATATTATACATTATCTTGGTGTATTAGAACATAGAGGATATTTTATTCCCTCTCTACATGCTTACTTGATAGAGTCTGTGATTTTATGATTTTTTCCCAGAGGATAACTTAGGACGAGTACATTAATTAATTAAATTAATGAGTGGACTATTAGGTAAAACTTATAATGATAAATAATAAAAGTATTTAAGTGATTTATATATAATCTCAACCAATTGTCTTCTCACAATAATCTATAATTTCTATTATTTTTAAAAACCATTGATTTGGGGGCTTAGTGTGAGTACCACATATTTAGATACATGAAAACAATTTGTGAAAAATGTATTCAAAATATACAAATTCTCTTCAACCATTTCTAATGTTTTATGAATATTTTCTCTAAACATAATGGAGAGATTTCAAAATCTTCCCATTTACACTCTCCAAAATTTACTTAGGAAAAACAATTGAACAATGTTCTTTTAACCTTTGTGTTACCCATTTGGAGGTTTATCCACATACTTGTTATTTTCAATACCTTGCAACCCTCTAGTTAACAATGGGAGAAGAAATGTCAAATATGACACACATTTCAACACACATTTCAACATGAATCTGTTGTCGTCATGGTTTCCACAACCATAGGGGAATAAGAAGATAAATAATCACAAACTCTATACAACAAATATCTCCAAATTATCAACACATAATTAACAACAAGTATCTCCAAATGATCAAAAGAGAATTGTTAAATGTTATTTGTCGGAAAATAAAATAAAGTATCACAGACAAGTACAATCACTAAATAAGTTTACAGAATTATAATTTTCCAGTAATATCTTCAAACAAATACTATCAAATTAATAGTAACTATGACAAAATTATCAAAAGAGAATTGTTAAATATTATTTGTAAAAAAATAAAATAAAATATCACAAACAAATACAATTACTGAATAAGGTTACATCAGTTCAAAGAGAATTGTGCAGTAATATCTTCATACAAATACTAAATTAGTTTAAAACAACTATCTCCAAATAATCAAAAGAGAAATCCTAAATATTATTTGTAAAAAAATGAAACAAAGTATCACAAATAAATACAATTACTAAATATGTTTTCAGTAGCTCAAAGAGAATTGTTGAGTAATATCTTCATGCAAATAGTAAATGACTTTATAACATCTATCTACAAAGTATCCAAAACAAAAACAAATGCTAATGGAATTTATAGTAGCTAAAATAGAATTGTTAAGTATTATTTGAAATAATACAAAACACATACAAATACTAATGAAATTTACAATAACTAGTCTCCATAAAAATAGTAAGAAAACATATGATGTAAAGTCTCACCTCTTCCCTTGTACCTACTAGTTTTTTAATACAGCTTACCAAAACCGATGGGAGTCCTCTACTCTAACAAACAAAGCTAAGATATTCTGTCAATGCCACAATAAACAACATAGTTCAAAACAAATGTATGCCCCAAGTTTCTTGTAGTTCAAAACTTGTGTATAATAACTGAAGTTTTATACAATAATCAACATACCACTCCAAGCTTCTTCTATTTCAAAACATGTACATATAAACGCTCAAATTTTTGTGCTCACGTAAAAGCTATATGCAATTAGATATCCATAAATCAAAAATCAATTGGGTATAAGCTAAAATGTTAGGCAAGATAGTAATCCAAAAGCTTCAATAGTTCCCAATTTACTTCACTTCATGTTTCTCATTTCATAGGATCTTAGGACATGTGAATGCTTCTCAATAAGGAAAATAGTAACCATAAGTAAATTAACCACATCAATTAGTACAACAACCAAACCACACAATTTTAACTAAAAATCACTTCATTTATTTCATTTCGCGCTTTGGGTTCTATCTCGAGATTGCTCCTATCTCTCCTATTTTTATTTCTTTCTTGGTTTTCATTTTTGTCAAGAGATTTCTCTCTTGTTTCTGGTATTTTTATGGGGTTTTTTCTGTTATACTTAGCCCCCTAGTAGATATAGTGGTTTCTATGAGGTAAAATCTCTAAGATAAGGTTATAATTGTTCGATATCAAACCTTGTTGCAAAGGGGCGTAAAATTGGCACTCTCTACACATCAATTAAAAGATAAAAAATTGTAATATTGTTGTTGTTAACGAGGAGTTTACAAAATATTTATGGCACAAAAGGCTTGCGCACATGACTGAAAGAGGACTGGAAATTATTTCTCAAAAAAAAAAAATTGTGGTATAAAAGGTACATAATTTAAATTTTGTGAACATTTTGTTATCCGTAAACAAAAGAGGGTGTCATTTATGAGATATGGTCATAAAAGAGATGCACAAATATTAGGTATAGTATATTCTAATGTTTTCCATCCAATCAATATAAAACTTTTCGGAGGTGTTCCTTATTTTGTTACTTTTATTGATGATGCATCGAAAAATGTGTGGGTTTTTCCCATTAAAAGCACGGATAAAGTTTTGAAAAAATTTCAGAAATTTCATATGGTTGTTGAAAAATAAACTAATAAGTTATTGAGATGTATTAGAAAAGATAATGGTGGGGAATATTGCCCCATTTATTTAGAAGAACATTGTATAAAACATGGTATAAAGAATGTAAAAATAATTCGTGGGACTCCACAACAAAATGGATCAACATAATGAATGAATCAAACAATAATGGAGAAGGTGAGAAGTATGGTTTCAAATTCTTGTTTGCCTAAATAATTTTGGGCATTGGCTGTCCGAACAACTTTCTACTTAATAAATCGATCTCTGATAACTTCAGTAGATGGTGGTATTCTTGAAAAGTTATGGACTCGTAAAGATTTATGTTATGCTCATTTGAAAATATTTGGTTGTGAATCATATGTGCATCTTCGTAAAGAACAAATATTGAAGTTGGATGACAAGTAATTAAAATGCATTTTCTTAGGATACACTGTTAAATTGCTAGGTTACAGGTTATGTGATCATTTGAAAAAAAGATTTATTAGAAGTAGGGATGTTATTCTCAATAAAGAAAAAAATGTTTAAAACGAATCACAAATATGTGGAGGAGAAAATAATTATTGAAATTCCAATACAATCGGAAAATCAACACCATTACAAGAAGACACAATAAAAGATAATGAGTGACCATTGCAGCAAAATGAAAGTGATGAACAATAAGGAGATAACATGAAGAACATAAAAAAAAAACTACGTATTAGAACCCTTTAAGTATAAAATAATCATAAAATATATTTAAAGGAATATTTTTAAGGTTTAAATTAGGTTGGAAAGGTTTACAAATTTTCTATTTTCCTATATTCACAAATTAAAGATAAAATATTATTTTTTATCTTAGGATGAAGAACAATTTTGTCCCTAGGGGAGTCGAGCCATTTCAAATAACTATAACATGAAGCCTTTGGGAACTACTCCCAATTAGTAGCCTTGTGGATACTGAATTGAAGAACACATGGGTTCGCCTAGAGGATTAATGGTAGTTATATGATTGGCCATAATTGTAATATGAAGGCTTTTATGAAATATCCTTGACTAGCCTTCTTGACAATGTTCTGGGGTACACATTGGTTTATTTAGAGGTTTAGTAGTATATGTAGAAATCGACTTTTGTCAGCCAAACCCAATTAAAGATTCCTCTACTTATAACTTAGCAAAAATAGGGACACAAGAGTTGAATCTATCTTAAAGAGGAGCTACGCCTCAAGGCTTATCATTTATTAGATGAGAATATAAGTTGAGAAAACATTTCACAACTATTTTTATGAAGAATCACTTAACAAATTAAAGGAATTGTTTATTTTCTTCTAAGGTTTAGTTATGATAAAGCATAGACATAATGCTTTACTAATGATTGATTGATCAAGTTGCTTTATTCTGAGTGAATTGGTAACATAACGCCATGGAAACTTTGTAGGGATGGGGCTAGTATTTTAATTCCACAAGTATGCTATTGTAGATATGGATAGGAAAAGGGTCCTCTATGGTGCATCTCCATCCCATAGATATAAAATCAAAAGTTAAATAAATAGTGTCAATTATGTAGGTGTTCATGTAGAAGGCGGGAACAATGTTCTCAAAAAAAACGTACTTTTTCCTATAATTCAGGATTTGGGTACTTACGGTATCAGACAAAATGGTTCGTGAATCCATAACATAGCCATCTAAAACAACATCATTTAAGGGTATCCATTGTTCAGAGAACTTCCAAGTATTACTATAACCAAACAGTGTACACATCATAACAACTATATAACAATATGGTCCAACAATAGAAGCGATAGCATACATACTCGTATCCATTCTCAATCCTTTCATGACCTATGACTGATCTTTGTTTTCTTTCATGAATTTCTCGATAAATTTCTTAACGTATTTCTTCTAAGGTGGTGGTAGCTAGTACATCTTGGACAAATTATTGTTGGTGAATGAGCCAATGACTGTGTTCCTTTTGGTCATGAAATTTCTATCTGCAATACTTAAATGGTCAATGACCCATTCAATCATATTGGTATAGGGAAATGTTATAGACATATTTGGGCACTGCAACCCCAATCACATATGTCAATAAAACAAGGGCTCTTAAACCCCTAAAAGTGTTGTTTCATACCCTAAAGGATCATGGTCAATTGATTACATCATTTCCCAGAAGTTCCACCTAAAAAACCACTCGGAATTGGCCAAAACTAGACCATATAGACTGCTCCATGGTCAAGGTGTGATGCATACTCACTGCTACACTAGCTAGGTGCGATGCATACTAAAAGAGCCTTCTGTGGGGTGTGATGAGTGAGAGTAGACAAATGGTAGAGACAATTTTCTAAGTGGAAACCCAGAGAATCTTCTAGAAACTTCTCATATGACACTTTCCTCTCTGAATTCACCCGGGGATGAGTAAGAGATCAATGAAATCTCCAAGTGGAACCAAGAACTGTCAGTGAAATGACACTAATCAAAAACCCAGAAGCTGACTCACGCCTTTGGAAATATCTATAAATAGATCCCTCATCTGAGAGATCTAGGGGCTGGAATTTTGTAATTTGTAAGGAAGTATTGTTGGTTTCTCTTTAAGAAGAAACATTGTATTGTTGGGTGATCTTGCTTTTCATGAGGTGAAGATGGCTTTCATGATGGGAGGATGATGCTGGATTAGACAGTTGAGTTGTAATCCTCTCTTCTATTTCTACTATCAATAAAGTTCTTTGAGTTTTCCTCCATAAAATCGTGTATTTGTGAATCTTGTTATTTGTAGATGAAATTGTATGATTAATGTATTTTCGATTCTGCATTGTTTATGATATCATAGATCGAGATGCTTTGATGGTTTTTTGTTGCTTTGCCTCTACATGTATTCTCTAAATCGGGATAAGTAGGAGAAGAGTGGCGAGCTCTATCAAGGGAGAGAGGGAACAAGAAAGGAGCCAAGCGGAGGATATAGGTTGGTCCTCTTTTCTTCTCTCTTATCTATCATACATAAAGGAAATCTTGAAGCACTTTGAATTGTTTGTTTCTAAGATAGCTACCCATCTTAGTGGGACTAGCAGATCGAAAAGACACTAGTTTTCTTGGAAAAAATGGAAACTCCACTAGGGAGTGAATAGTTTGTTTGTTTGTTACTGTTGTTTGCTTTATAAACTACATACGGAGCTTGAAGTTAAGCCAACTAGCCTTCGAACTTCCCTTGCTATGCAAGTGAAAAGTAGATCAACACTGCTTCAGTTAATATCTGGGTTGGTTTATGAATTGAACATCTGACTTGAAAAAATCCTAAGTGCCCTTGTGGTAGCTCAATAACCTCATAAGATCATACCCATATACTTTGTTTTTACTCTCTATCATAGCTCAACCTAAATCACTGAACTTAGCTGCAAATTTTGAGTGAAAACCAAACTCAGTTTTGTTCCCTGGTCCATCACACTGTCTGTAATTGGTAGCCTGTATGCATCGCACCTCCCATGCGTTGCAGCTGAGATGCATCCCTATTTCCCTTAAGGACAGGTGCGATGACTGAATGATATTGTTTCTCTCTCTAGAATTTCATTTTTTCCTCCTTGTTTTCAGCTCTATTTAGTTGTTTTGCTGCTTATGATTAGTATTTCATTGCTGAAGCCTCCTTCCTTCACATTATTCAGTCTCCATTGATCAGGATTTGTGAATTTTTTATTTATGTATTTTTCATCATTTACAGTCCTCCTTTGTCAAGAGTAGCTTAATCGAACTATCATTTTTGATGCAAAGAAGTGTCATAACTATCATTGTGAGTCGAAAAGAAGAGTGTCGTAAAGACTTCCTCTTCTAGAGAGTCGATTGTAATTTTTCCATTCTATTTGATTTGAATTGTCAATATTTGAAGTGTCGAAAGCATTTTTCCATTCAAAATTGAAAGTGTCGTCTTATTCTTCCTTTTGTTTTGAAAATAAATCGTTGGAGTGTTGCTTTGAAGAAAATAGTTCAAATCTATGCTTAGTTTTCCTTTTTGGCATTCTCACATTAAGGAAATGGAAAAACGCGGAAAATGATTTAGGAAAAGTTCATTTAGTGTGTGCTCTTTACTCTCTGTTGAAAGAATTGTGCTCTTCTTTCCTTAGTATCTAGGATTTTCATTACTAAAAGAAAACAAACGACTGTTTATCATTTTAGATTGCATATTTTGGAATTTTACATCTACATCACATGGTGAAACTTGAAAGGCAAACTTCTAAAAAAGATCAACTCTAAAATAAACCTCAATGGACATAAAATCGCTTTGGAACCTAATGCAACACATCTAGAGGTCTAGGCTAGAGACGTATTCTGGTGTCGTAAAACCGGGTAACTATCGTTTTCATCGAAGGTTGGGTGATTCCTCCTCTTTGATACGACAAGTGCCAATACGGACTTGTGCTCCCCGTACCATCGAGTATATATTGGGAGATCACAATAGGCTAATATCCTTTATCCTTAGGGAGCCGTGTGTGCTTCCCTATCAATTGCAATGCATTGAACACAACATTCGAGAAGATTGACTGCCATACGTAAAATCCTTGGTAATTTCTCTTTAATTTACCACCAAGGTGTATATTGCAGTTTTGAGATTGGTTTTGTAGTCCCTCTGTCTAGATTTCCAGAGTACTCACTTCCATTCCTTTTCGACTCCTTAAAAGAAAAGGTCCATCCGAGCACTTGTCACTTCAGTCTCATTAAAAATCAAAGGCGACTAGAGTCACCTTTAGCTTTTTCTCGACTCAGAATAACATCCCTTTTCCTTCGTTGAGCTTAGGTTGAGGTAATGGAATCCACCAATCAAGGATTTCCCCTTTGGGGGAATCCTATTCCTTTCTCTTCTTGGGGAGATATCGGTGCTCCATATATGGCTACATTGTCCCTTCCAAGAATCACAATTGGCCTGTCGGTATGGCTATTCTCAACCTCTCTTGTGCAAAATGGTTCTTGAATCCATAACATAGCAATCTGAAGAAACATCAATTAAGGGTACCCACTTTTCTGAGAACTTCTAGGTATTAGAGTAACCAAAGAGTCTACACATCATAACAACTATATAAAAATATGGTCCAACAATGGAAGCGATAACGTACATACCAATATCTTGTGTTTCTTGGGACCCCTTCTGTATCCTTTCATAACCTCTGATTGATCTTTGTTTTCTTTCATGAATTTCTCCATAAATTTCTTGTCGTATTTCTTCTGAGGCGGCGATAGCTAGTACATCCTGGAAAAATCATTGTTGGTGAATTACCCAATGACTATGTTCCTCTTGGTCATGAAATTTCTAACTGCAATACTTAAATGGTCAATGACCCATTTAGTCATATCGGTATAGGGAAGGATGTTAGACTGGGTTGAAATCCTATGTAGGAATGGATTATTGACGTGGCTACAGGTATTTTTAGAAATAGGCAGAGAATCCTCAACTATAACGGTTTTCCTTGTGACCCTAGGTTCTTCATCTTCAAATATCTTATAAATAACATCCTAGGAAGAGCTTCTAGTGTCACAGATGAAAGTTGTATTTGAGAATAGAGAAAACGTTTGAGTAGCCTCTAGTGGATGAGCGATTGGATATTCTTGAGCAATGAGTTTCTTCCTGGATTTAGTTTCCCTAGACATTTTTGTTGTGTTTTTCTTAATTGGATTGGTCTACAAAGAGAAATGCAAGAATAAGCATAAACTTTCTAACTGAAGAATTACATAGAGCAAATAAAAAAATTTCATATGAATCTATGTCTTTTATGAGAAAAGTATTATGATATCGTTTAATAATAATGAAATCATTTATAAGTTTGAAAATCATAAATTTTTTACATTCGACTATTAAATGAAAAAATGTGGATTAGCATGGGGTTTGGTACACATCATCATATCAAAGGATTTTATCGGAGAAATATTATGCTTATATCATTGAAGCATGCGATATTCTCATCCTCCAATAGGCTTTGAGAGTGTAATGGCTAAAAATACACATGAGAAGTGATATGATAGGTCCTGTATCAGAGGTTATATATCATGGGCATGAAAGGGTAACAACGGATTGGAAGTCGTGATATGAACAGTTTGATATGAGTGGTGGAAAGTTTATGAGATATTAGAGGTTGGGGAATATGAGAGATTGGCAATCGAAGTATCTGAGATGTATGTGTATCGTAGTATCAGAGAAGTCACATATCAGAGGATGAGCGAGAAAGGATATCGGAGATGAACGAATCAAGAAATCAAATATCAGTGACATGAGCATCATATTGAAAACTCTGATATTTAGAAGCCCTCATAATGCTACGTGGCAATCTTGTGGGGTGAGGCCTTTATTATTATTTTCACAAAGAAGCGCTTTATCACTTTTTTGCTCTAAACATTTGAAAACTTCAATCGAGGAAGGTTTAATTGCAAATTATCCTAAGGGGACATGTTACAATGTCCTCATAAGGTTCTTCCGATTATATATTTTAAATGAAAGCCAATGATTAGCTTATTCATGAATATGTCATATGGGCCTAAGCTCTCATATAAAGGTTCTTATAAGGGATATTTCTCATTTAGTCAAGCTTTTTGGAAAAATAAAACTAAAATTATCTTATTTTATTGAAACTTGAAGGATTTTATCCTAAATTTAAAAGGGTCACCATTATTTATTAGTTGTAATATTAATCTTAATAGGGTGGTTGTTGAGTAGTACAAGAGACTAGAAGTTAAACCCTAATATTTTCTCCCACAGTGAGATATTTTCCAACACGAAACCAACATAGGACATTATTATATGAACAATTTGAGTACAACTAGAGTTCGAGAAGTTATGGAGAAATGCCTACCTATTACTAACCCTAAAACTATGATCGAATTAGAGGGGCACTCGAGGAAGGTTCAATAGAGATAAATCTCAACAAGATTTGTGAAATATATAAAATTAATGATAATACTTGACTATACTCACCATTCAATCTAAATTATAAAATATCCATGTGCATTAAGTAAATAAATTGGCATGTGGATATCACAACAAAAAATAACTCATAAATTATTAAATATTTGTTGGTAAATTATTCAATGTGGAAATTATTAATAAGGAAGGAATGTAAACCTTCTAATTGTTAATTATAGCAAAATTATAATCTTGAGAGTATGAGTTAGGACTCAATTCTTGTGAGAAGGAAATATTTTTGTTTTTTATTGGGGTAATTTAATGGATGGGAGATGTTACAATTGGTATGAGAGTTGAATGTTTCAACATTGTGACCTCGTTAAGGGAAAATTGTAACAAACTACATTGTGTTCGCTAAGGTGGGAAATAGCAATGAATCACAAATGAGAAATCAAATAAACTTAAATTTCAAACAATGAGGCGATGAGAAATGAAGAATCCCATCACAAGTACATTCAAAAAGAAAATTTTGTTAAGAAAGTTAGGTTAACCAAATACTAATTGAATTGTTGCTGGTGTAGCCTTAACTATGAAAATTGATATGTTGGGTGCCTAAGAGAGCACGCAACTCTGCGGGTAACTTAATTATTAACACATTTTAATTAGTAATAGTGAATATAAAGGAATTTATGATTTTTGGCATTAATGAAGTATATGGCTAAACAAAGAAGGAGATACATGTGTAAATGATGTACAATATTAGATTCCATATTGAAAAACAATCATGAAACATCATATAGCTATGTTAAGATGGCTACGTAAAGAGAGAAGGTGGGGTGTTGAATATAGAATAACACTAAAAATTTTATGGTTATTTGCACGATGAGTATTTTTTCTAGTTGCAAGACTCTCTCGTTAAATCACAAAGAATTATGTTTCAATACATAGAATATAAAATTAATAATCATAAGTAGGTTGTAAAGTAAAATCTAGTATGGATTATTGAAGAAGAAGACAAATATGAGAAATGGGCCAACGATACCATTGGTGGAAAGTGAATGATATTTAATTGATTATACCAAATACATTAGGAAGCAATTACTTTATTGATATAGAATACCTCCATACACATAGATTAGATGTATATGAATAACATAACCGAGCGAGTAAATTAGGGAAATTTTCATAGTAAAACAATTTTTAACAAAAGAGTGATCCAACAGGAAAAGGGGATGAGACTATAAAAATGTTGTCAAACACTAAGTAGGCTAGAAGATATTGAAAACCTTGTAATACATAAGGCCAAAATATATGGTCTATTGATGTATTAAATAAAATATTTGATGATACATAGTGATAACTTTGCCAAATATTGAATGGCGATATAGAACACTTATGATTTCAAAATTAATGCGTTTATTGCAGTTATATTGGAAATAATGGCTAGAAGCCCTTTTACCAAATTAAGAATTAGATAATGAAATGGAAAACATCGACACTCGTGACAACAAAAAATTAATTGTATATATAAAAAAAACTTAGGTATAAGTAAGTCCAATGTAGTGATAATCAATTGTTATGAGTACACATTTCATGAATCATGATAGCAAAAAAGTAGAGGAATTAATGAACTTGTCCACTGAAAAGCCTCTTGCTGAAGAGAGTCACAATAAAAATTAGGGACATGTTACAACAATGAAATAAATAGTGCAAACCATCAACATAATGTTGCAAAAGGTAAGTAACATAAGAATAATATTTGGGTCACTCCGAAACACCCAGTGAGCATGGAAATAATCTAGAATAGTTTTCTTGACACTCAAAAGATATCAACTTTATACTATTAATTGAGCCATATTAGATTCAATTACAAAATACAGAAATTTACTAGGAGGAAAATGCAATGATTTCCAAGATGTAGGAAATGAATCTACACACATTTTATGTCTCTTCTACTTGATGGACATAGTGGGGGACTCAATATTTCGTGAATCACCAACTTATAACACTCAACCATGGAATAATTCGCTAATTGGTACAATTTATAACCATCTCGTGATTGAAGAGATTGACCCTCACTGAAATCATGATGATGAAAGAATTACGACTTGTTGGAATAATTGTTAATTGTAATTTCGATATGTGATGATTTGATTTTAATTCGTACATGTATGTATATGTGTAAAGATATATAGATTAAGGTCAATGGTTATAACCGAAAACTATAAGGACAGGCTTTTAACTAGGTTATTAATGGTCTAATGTTTTTCTTTAAGCTTTGGAAACAACATAAACTCATAAAAGGTATTTATAGGAAATTATGTATATATCTATTTGCATGATAAGATATACGCAATAATGAATTTGTATATTGGACATGTTGAGGAGTCTATTTTCCTAATGAGACTGAGAATATTGGTGATGGATATAGGAGAAAATAATAAAAATAAAACCCATAGTTGGGACAGAGGAAACCCTTGACACCTTAATTTGAAGAATACAAAGGGATGTAGAACTTCAAGAAGATAACTATGAGAGGCTGACAACTGAAGCATTTCAAAGTGTAGGTTTCAACCCCATACAAAAATTACCTGCATACGAATTCTATAAAATAGAAAATAAACAAAGGCGAGAGCACAACACATAAAACAAATATATACACATGTTTTCCCCTGGATCACAAAACCAGGACTACCAGCTTGATTTTTCATTATATTCCTTTCAATATTACAATACATATATGTAGATGTTGAAGCATCCAATACCATGGACTGAAAACCATCGCGCCCAAAACCATGTGCGAAACCATGTACAAAACCATAGGTAGGTCTACCCAACTTAATATAGGGTCGAAAAAAATTTCCCTGGGGCACTGTCGTAGACCCCATAGGTTGGGACACCCACCCCAATCAAACACCCTCACGAGGGGGGCTACCCACTGCAAAAATTTAGGGGATCTAGTTGTGGAAGGAATATAACACAACCCAACGTGAAGAAGTATGGGTGTAAGATCTAGTGATATAATTTTCTTTTCTTCATTTTAAGGATGACCATATTGCTACAAGTTCTTCCATGAAACTATCATAATGGTTTCTTTTAATATTCTCTTGAGCCTTTGGCCTCAAGGGTTTACTCAGAGGAATTGGAAGGGAAAGATTAATTTTTTTTTTTTCACAAACCGCGAGAAAATATCTAACATGGACATATATAGGTTCACTCAAGTAAGGATCACAAAGAATGGTAAATGACTCAAACTTTGGTAATGTCATGCTCCGACATGTTTTACTATAAATTTTGATGTTGTATAAGGAAAAAAAATTATTTATTTTCGTGTGGGATAAAATTGTTGTATCTTAATAATTCCACACCACATTATATGGCAAACATATTAATATAATCTATTAACATTCTATGAACTAATATATAAGATAAGGACAATACTCCATTAACACAAAGGGAGTGCATGGAAATTAATATGCATAAAGGAAGAAAAGGGAAAAACCCCATGACTCTATACATAAGAAAAATTACAGGTAGGCCTACAGTGTGTGATGACAAAGTACCAAAATGGAGGAAATGTGGCTCTTGGTGGATATTAAAAGACAATATTGAAGCAACCCAAATCGAGCCCAATGAAGGTTACTTGAACAAAATATATAACTATATAGCCATCTTGAATATGCAACATAAATTAATTGATTCTAAATTTTTCTTAGACATGACAATGTACATGTAATAATTGAATTAAGATTACAAATATAGTAGTGCAACTTAGTACGATAATGTACGAGACCCATAATTGATTTCTGAAATGTTATTAGTACTAATCTAGTAATGCAGATGGAATTGGTACCTCGATGGTCTCAAATGTATAGTGAGAGTGCATGGTTTACATTCATCATAGTCATTGAGGATGTAAAAAGAGAATAATTTCTAATGTCAATAAGCTTACAAAAACATTACTAATTATTATTCAACATAAGTTTTAACATTTGTTGTGTTTTGATGAATACTCGTAACACTTGGAGGGTACATAAATAAAAGCTAATGATACGTGTGATAAAGTTTGATTATGATTAATGGGAACTAATGAGAGGTGTAATGATTGTGGATGTAGGTCAAACTAGAAAGAATACTCCTAACGAGTTTTTACACATTCTCGATGAGAGAGGAAACTATGCTATGGAAGCAAGAAATTCCACAAGTTAAGTGTTGCAAAAGCACTATAGGGAAACGAGGCTATGTGAGAGGATGAGGACTTTGAGTGTGAGGCACATACTAGCTTGTGGTAAATGGAAAGAAAAAATGAGGGAGATATTTTTCTCGAGGGGAGGAATATGTAATACCCCTCAGTGAGAAGTGTTTACTTTTACAAATGTAATTTGGCACATTGCGTGACATATATAGATAATAAACCTAAATGTTTATTCTTTTAATTGTATTAATTTAAATTGGTTATGGTTTACCAAAAACATACTTAGAAAAGGACCTTAAATGAGAATTTCACTTCGAGATAGTTATGAGATAGTTGTTCCTGTCCCTAAATTAATGAGACAGTTGTTCCCCTACCAACAACAATGTGAGCTTAAAATTGGGTGAAGCTGGATGAGAAGGAAAAGAGCACAATACTAGTGTGCGTCTCAAATTCAATATTGCTAAATGTATCAAGGGAAGCTTCATCAAAGGAGTTTTGGGACAAGTTAGCGACTTTGTACCAATCTAAGCCTCTCATGAATAAATTGTTCCTACAGAAAACATTGTATAGTATGAGGATGAAAGATGGAGACTTCATGAGAGAGCATATGAAAACATTTAATACTGTGTTGATATTAAAATTTTAGATGACCGTAAGTGCATGACTTTATTGTGTTCTATGTGAGATTCGTGAGATAGTGTGATTGTTGCAATATGTAGTAATGCAACTCCCTTGAATTTTGATGAAATAGTCTAATACATGGTGTCGGAGGAGATGAGACAGAAAAATATGGAGGATGTGAATGTTGATTCCTTATCTATATCACGATGGTCCAAGAACATAAACAAATATAATTCCTAGAGTGGGAGATCTAAATATAGAGGGGGATCTAAATCTCTAAAAAATGTGCAAAGGTGTGCTATAAATGTGGAAAGGAAGGGCACCTCAAAAGGGACTATAAATCTAGAGCTCCTCACAGAGGAAATGGATTTGAAGATGCTCCTTCTCGAGAGGTGAAAACCACCTCACATGAAGGTGGGGATGTGTACTTGTCTTCTTCTTCAAGTACACATTTATATCATGATGCATGGTTGATTGAATCACGTGCATTCGAGAAGGTCATAGGGATGTGAAAGAAGAACCTCGCTTCAAAGTTAGAGACGAGGAAAAGGGATTGATGCATTTCTTCTTATGATTAGAGGTGTGGCAAAAGTGAGGAGAGATTTTTCTTAGGAACTGAAAGTATGTAGTTGATATTTCAAGGAGATTCAAGATGGAGGATTGTAGGCCCATGTCTACACCTATGCCCACCAACTTGAGAAAGCTACGTGATTCTAATGGTGAGTTAGTGGATCCCACTGTGTACAAATAGCTGATCAATTCCTTGGTGTGTATTCTCAACACTAGGCTCGATATTTGTATTGTTATGAACATGTTCAATCATTTCATGGTGGAGCGAAGGAGATTTCATTGGATGGAAAGGAATCATGTGCTCAAGTATCTCCACATTAAAGTGGAGTGTGGAATGATGTATGCCATTGTTGGTGGAGTGGAGCTGCAATGGGTGAGTGTGGAATGATGTATGTCATTGTTGGTGGAGTGGAGTTGCAATTCTTCACAAATTTAGGTTGGCTAGGCACTAAGATTGGCATGAAGAGTACTTCAAATTGTCGTTCGTCTTGGGATCAAATATGAACTTTTGGTATAGCATGAAACTACACCAAGTCGTACTTAGCTCAAAATAAGTTGAGTACATGATAACAAGTTTGGTGAGTTATGAATCCATATGGATTCACAAGATGCTCACAAGATTATTTGGTCTTGAAATGAGGCCTAGAATGATTGAGTGTGATAATTAGGTTTGCATTGAGCTCATTGCGAATTTAGTGTTTCATGATAAATCTAGCCTTATAAGGATCATATAATTGTTCATCACACACAAGTTCTAGGGAGGTGCTATGAAATTTCAGTACATCTTCATAGAAGAGCTAGAAGGTATTATCACCAACCTATAGTGAAGGGAAAATTTGTGTTTTACAAAGACATGTTGGGGGTGGTGGAGAATTGATTCCTTGCTAGGAGGTAATGTTGATTTTGTAATCTCATAAGGTCTTATGCATTCTCTTGGTGTCTTAGCTCATAGAAGATATTTGATTTCCTCTATACATGCTTACTTATTGAGTATGTGATTTTATGATATTTTTCCTAAGGTTAAATTAGGAGAAGTACATAAATTAATTTAATTAATTAATGGATTATTAGGTAAAAGTTATAATGATAAATAATAAAACTATTTAACTAATTTAGATATAATGTGAACTAATTGTTTTCTCACAATAATCAATAATTTCTATTATTTTTAAAAAGAATTGATTTGGGGACTTAGTGTGAGTACCATAACATGTTCTTAGAAACATTTACAAAATATATAAATACTCTTCAACCATTTCTAATGTTTTATGAATATTTTCACTAAACATAATGGAGAGATTTCAAAATTTTCCCATTTACAGTATCCGAAATTTACTTAACAAAAATAAAATTGAACAATGTTCTTTTATCCTTTGTGTTACCCATTTGGAGGTTGATCAACCTCCTTTTTATTTTGGCTATCTTGCAATCCTCTAGTTAACAATCAGAGAAGAAATGTTTAATATGACACACATTTCAGCATTAATGTGTTGTGGTCATGGTTTCGACACCCATATGGGAATAAGAAGATAAATAGTCACAAACTCTGTACAACAATTATCAAAAGGGAATTGTTAAATATTATTTGTAAAAAATAAAACAAAATATCACAAACCAATATAATTACTCAATAAGTTTACATAAGTTCAAAGAGAATTGTGGAGTAATATCTTCATACAAATACTAAATTAGTTTAAAATAACCATCTCAAAATTATCAAAAGATAATGTGTTAAATTACTAAATAAGTTTCACGGAGTTCAAAAAGAATTGTCTAGCAATATCTTCATGGAAATACTAAATGAGTTTAAGGAATCTATCTCAAAACTATAAAAAACAAAGACAAATGCTAATGGAATTTACAATAGCTAAAATATAATTGTTATGTGTTATTTCAAATATTAAAAAAACAGATATAAATACTAAAAAAAATTATCTACATATAAATGCTTCTATTTTTTTTTTTATCTTTATAGATATAGTACATAACTTTCTAGCAACTACTTTTGAATTACTCAAAGAAATAAATTGTGACAAACCAATAGGAGTTAATGAGAAACAAATACAAATACCATTGAAATTTATTAAAATAAAATTGTGAAATACTATATGGGAATATTAAAAAATAAATACAAATACTATTGAAATTTAATTAAAAAAATATTAACTATTATCTCCATACAAGTACTAAATTACTTTACCGCACCTATATTTAGATTACCAAAGATTATCACAAACAAATACAAATACTCATGTAAAAATGAGTTTACAACACTTAAATGAGAATTGTTAACTATTATGTGGCATACAAATAGGTAATGAGTTCACCAAAAGAGATTTGTGGTAAATGAGAAAAATTCACTATATATGTATTAAAGGAGATGAAGTCCATGAAAACACAGCCAACTAAAAATAGTTCATGATTGATGAAGACAGTGAGACACAGAGAAACTGAGCTATTGGAACTTGCCCTAGTTATGTTTTCCTCATAGAGCCATCGGACACGATCTCTAATTCCTTCTGCTTCAACTGCGCTTTCATGTGTTCAACCTCAATTTTCCTCTTTTCATTTTCCAACTCCTGTCTCTTCAACTCTATGACCTTACTGCTATGCATTATCTGCCACTTAAATAGCTCCTTTTCATGCTCAAGGGCCTAGGCATGAACCTCCACTTTCAGCTTTTTCACCTTAGGCAGTTGCCCTCTTCTTGCACTATCTTCTTTAGCATCTTGTCAATTTTCATCATTCATTGCCCAAATTGCCTTATCATTCTCTTTGCCTTTAGAAGTCGATGAGGGCATACTCAATCAAATCCTCGTACTTCATAGCTAGCCTAAGATTCAATTATCGCAACCACATTTTGTTGGAAAAGGGAGAGCCCTCTCTGGTTTGGCAAGGCTAGATGCCAGATCAAAAGCTTGGTCTATGGTTACCTCACAATTTCCTCTTCTCAGCCTTGAGGTTCATTCTGAGTGCTAATATATTAGTGGTCTTGCCAAGGAATGAGGTGACAGATCTTCTCTGGGAAAGATCATTCAAGTTACAGATCTGGTTGCTGATGGTGAGCAGCGATCAAAGACATATGAAGGCTGAAACATTCACCTAGTGACTCCAACTCAATCCAGAGATTCCAATGCTCACTGATCCGTTCATGTATTAAAATAAGATGATGGTAGGGTATGTGGCACACCCTGTGTTTTGTGAAGTTTTAAAAGAAGTTAGAGATTAGTTAGTGGATATTGAAATAGATGAGATATTTTTCATTACCATGCTTCAATGTTTGAGATCTCCAAAGTTTCATCTTAATGGGAAAACTGGTTTCTTTGAGTATATAGATTTTCAAATTAAGTCATATGAATTCTGAGATCCCAAAAAGTTCTTGGAAACTCTCCCTCCTTCAAAACAAGAAACAATAGGGCTGCCCGTGGATGTTTGCATTAACAATTTTTAGCTGGAAGAATATGTTACAAAGTTAGGGTAGTAGACATGGTATGGTTTCTATGATACTATTGTTGCATATATAAAGTATCTTTTCAGTTTGAATGACAAACCAGATTGTCTTTTACACAGGCAGACTCATTTTGTGCATGTATGGCTGTCAACATTTCCAATTGTGTCCTGGTTCAAGCACTCCCTAGCATCATCGTTGCCACAACTGCGTGATTGGTTGGTTTGACATTACCGCATTACTTGATCTATCAATTTTGCATCAGAGTAGAGTAGATTTGTAAATAAATAAGCTGCCCAAGGCAACATTTCAGTTTCCGGTATTTGTTTATGTACATATTGCAATATGTATATGTTTTTGGATTGGTATGAGTTTTTTGGGTTTATAGTTGTTTGTGACCATATTTCCCAATGGATGAGGCAATTGGTATATGGTGTTCTTGACACCTCCAAGGAGTTGTCATCTCCAGTAAGGCTAATGTTAGTTTCAGTCTTCACAGCTTATCACTGGGGATCAAACTGGGCTCTCACTATGTCTGGTTTTCAGAGATGTTTTGCCCATGAGTTTCAATGAAAATCATATCCTAAGTATGTCCATTAGAAGCATCTCGGAAAAATCTTTCCAATGGTATATCACACTCCCATAACCAGTTACTGGATTAGAAGATATGATCGAAATGAATGATTGATTCTTGGTTATGCATGTTTTGAGGTCATTTGCTGCACATAGGGAAAAATTTACTACAAAATCAGTTTTTGAAGTAATGGACATGAATTTTACAAAAGTGAAATATGTTTTTGTCAATCACATACGAAATAACAAAAACCTCCTTCATGTTGGAAATAATACTGAGAGGGGGGGTGAATCAATATTATCTGGTCAATTATTTTCTTTTTCAAACCCAGAACATATATGCTACTTCAGTTAGAGAAAACCACGTATATACACAACTACAGATAAGGAAACCCATGTATACCATACAGACTTATAATTTAAAATATTCTACATATGTTGAACATTAATCTATGCATCAGAATCATATAAACAGTAACTAGGAACAGTAAAATAGAACAGAAGACAATCACACACAAGAACACAAGATATAAGGTGGAAACCCAATGTGGGTGAAAACCACCTGTTGCAGTATGTCTCTATCTTTTCAATTAGAAACTTCTTTTTACATGATTCTGTACTGGTGCAGTCCTTTACCAGTACGCAGGCTGCAACCTGCAGAGAGCTACAACCCTCTCTCGTTCTCCAAATTCTCCTGGAAGGGAGCAACAACCCCCTTAGTTCTTGTACTAGCTGAGATACTAGTACGCAGGCTGCTACCTGCAGAAGGCTACAACCTTCTCTTTTCTTCCAAGGACCATGTTTCATAAATTTTCAGACTGGATCCATGAATATCAATCAATCATCAAACAATCTCTTTTTCACCAATTAGTACTGAATCAAATAAACACTTCTCCGACTGTTATACCCAAAACACAGTAATAGTAATCACAGACCAATTATGATCCCAGAACACTATAGCTAAACAACAGAAGCAGCTAAAACATAATTCAAGAGACGTACACTACTTCACTATCCAGAAACCTGCGTGCATACGCTTCTACGTTGTGACCAACCTACGTATACGCTTCTTTTACTTGCAGAAACTGCGTGTATACTCTTGTTCGTCGAGACCAACATGCGTATATGCTTCTTTCAATTGCAAAAACTACATTTATACGCTTCTGCATCGAGACCAACCAACGTATACACTTCTTTCACTTGTAGAAACTATGTGTATACGCTTCTGTGTTGATACCAACCAGCGTATACGCTTCTTTCACTTGCAGAAACTGTGCGTATACGCGCCTTAGCTTCACTGAACCTACATATAGATCTATAAAGGATAATTCACTCTTTCAATCATTTAGACATTAGTTAACCCAGATTATTAGATTTATAGATCAAGCGTGTGCCACTTATCACAGATCAAAATCATACAGAGATACCACTATTCAAGCTTTAAGATTTTGACCCATCAATAGAACTTATCCTTCTCCTTGCACTCAGGTTCCTTCTTCATTAAGATCCAAATCTGCACCATAACCCAATACAGTATTCCAGGTCTAGCACTTTATCAGATATTCAATAATTCAGGTCATCCCTTGCCAAATGATCTCCTTCCTCTTTTATAGCCTTAGGCCTTTAACAATACCACGATCCAAAAACCATAACAATTCAATACCATGGACCCAATACTTGGGATCAAAACTTATGACGAGATACCATGGCCCAAAACCATAGGTTCAAATACCAAGGACTAAATACCACGAACTAAAAATAAGTTCTCCCACATGTACGCGCTTTTCCTTGCATGAAAGTGCGTGTATACACATACACGCCTTGGGAACGTCCAACCCGCGTGTATACGTGGCTTCGTCAAAGTGAACCTGTGTATATATCTTTTTCTTCTTTCTGAGTGCCTAAACTGTGATCTGTCATCAGAGTGAGTTGCCATCAAGGACAACACCTATGCCATAGCGCCAAACCTGTGCCATAATGCCAACAATCTCCCCCTTTGGACTTGATGGCAACCCCAAGATCCTCAAAGTCATTCTCCCCCTTTGTCATCAAGGGCAAAGGGTTGTGCTCCTCCCGAGTACATGCTGAAATCTCTGCTCTACTATGCTAACCAAGCTCCCCCTGACTTGTAGGCAAGATCTGTAAAAAGATGTTCTTCAAGAAGAACCATGTCTTATACATCATAAAAAACCTTCCTATCACCAACAGACTCTATACATACATCCATCACCAAACCAAGTGGGGATACACTAGAAATTTACATAAGACAACCAAGTACATTACATCATTCATCCCAGGCATAGTGGGGAAACCAAAATAGGTCGTTACATGACCTTGACAATAAACGATATACATAACATAGAGACGAAATAGCAAGACATATGAAAGTCATTAATAACTGATATCAGCAGCATCTGATAATCACTCTACAGATCAGCGACCATGTTTTCCTTCTGTTCTCCTTTTGTAGCTGATCCACCTGAACCTAAAACAACTTGTGTACTCAAACCAAAAGCTTCTAATGTAATGCCAACAATGCATTATCAGAAGTTTATCTTCTCCCCCTGAACCTGTTCCAGATGGTCTCTGTCAGACCCATACTGGAATCTCTTCAACCAAAGCCTATCCCCACTGATTTCCTTCAAACCATCATATACGCAACTATATCTGCATAAATCAGCGTATGTACGCGGATCCTCCTCATGCAACTCGCGTACAACCATATTTGTTTGAAACAGATAGGTTTCAACAGCAAGATGATGCATCAACTACCCCTAGCTTCGGTCTGAGGTATTCAAATGTCTCCTTGCGTAGTGGTTTGGTGAAAATATCAGCAACTTGTTCCTTGGAGGGAACATATTCCAATTTGACCTTTTGTTCCAACACTTGTTCTCGGAGAAAATGATACTTGATCGATACGTGCTTGGTCTTTGAATGCATGACTGGGTTCTTTGAAATGCTGATTGCACTTGTATTATCACATAATATGGAGATAGGTGGTGTACAAGTGATTTGAAAATCCTGCAAGGTTTGCATCATCCAAAGGAGTTGAGTGCAACATGATGCAACAGCTACATATTTTGCTTCAGCTGTAGATAAGCAATAGAGCTACGTTTCTTGCTGAACCAAGATACTAATCTGGAACCCATAAAGAATGCACTGCCACTAGTGATTTTTTTTTCATCCACGCTTCCAGCCCAATCTGCATCTGTATAAGCATGAAGAGTGAGATCCGCATCTCTAGGATACCATATGCCATATTTTTGAGTTCCTTGAAGATACTTGAAAATTATCTTTACTGTCTGGGGATGAGTTTCCTTAGGATTTGCCTAAAATCTTCCAACCATTCCTACTGCATGCATGATGTCTGGTCGGGTACCTGTTAAATAGAGCAGACTTCCAATCATGGATCTATAGG
>APFE031561741.1:0-99001 GCA_000404065.3 Pinus taeda | reverse complement strand
ATGATTGTCTTATAGGCAACACATTGAGCTACTTTGTGACCAAAGTTATGACAAGAGAAGCATTGGCCATTGAAGAAACTCCTGCGATTATCAAATCTACCAACCAAACGATTGTAGTTTCTACGGTCATCAATTGTTGAGGCAAATTGAGAAGGTTTTACCTGTGGCTGGTTGTAGCTTCTATTTATTCTTAAGGTGGATTTCCCCCGATTTACTTGGTAGTCTTTGTTGGGCCTTTGCTCACTCCTTCTTCCTGCATCGAGATAGCTTTTGGAGGTGGATGGTTTCTGCACTTTAGATGTTTCTTCATTATATCCCAGACCTGTCTTGATTAGAGGAGAATGCTGCACATTGATGATCTCATCTAGAGTTTTAGATCCTTTAACAAATCTAAGATTAAGAGCTTTTGTTTTCTCAATCTCTTTTCTAAGTCCCACAATTTTACATTCTAACTTTTCATGATATTTTTCCCTTTCATCCAGTTGAAATTGCAGAGTATCAATAATCATATTTTTCTCTTCTAAACAAATTTTGAGTTTAGAAATCTCTTCATAAAGACCTTCTTCATCTATAACATCCATGAAATCATCATCTTCAAAATCCATCAAAAGTCTATAATTATTACATCGTTCATCTTCATCACTATTTGAGAGTCCATCACTGTCTTCATGAGTGTAGTAGCTTTTCTTACTTATATTATGCTTCTTGTTCCATCTACCAGGTTCCTTACCTTTGTCAAGCTTATCTTTGTGATGACACTTGGTAGCATTGTGACCGACTCTTCCACAAGCAAAGCATTTGAAGGGTAACTTACCTCTGAATCTTCTAGCACCCCGTTGAAGGTTCTTGACAAAATTTGATTCTTCCTCTTCTTCTGACATATGTCCTGGGTCATAGGAATCTCCTTTTCCTGAGGCCTTGAATGCGGCTTCTCTGATGTCTGATGGTCCCCCTTTCCTCATTTCATAAGTGATTAGAATTCTGTGTAGCCATGACATGGTAATTTTCTGTAGATTCTCTTTTTCTTCTATTACAGAAACTTTTGATTCAAACTTAGGAGACAAAGATCTGAGAACTTTTTCAACCACAACAGCCTCTTTTATTTCTTCACCCAAATTTTTCATACAATTAACAATCTCGTCTATACGTAGGAAATAGTTAGCCACACTTTCATCATTGTACATTCTGAGATTTTCATACTGAATTCTGAGGGTTTGAAGTTTTGTTCGTTTTACCTGTTCATCTCCTTCATAGCTCAGAATGATCTTGTCCCATATTTCTTTTGCGGTTTTATACTGCATAACCTTGATGAATTCTTACTGAGATAGACATCCTAATAGAGTATTAACATCCTTTGCATTTGTTTCAAACTGCTTCTTCTCAGCCAGATCTGTGGGAGTTGCTGATGGAAAAGTGTACCCTGTATCTATGATATACCAGACTTCTGTACCAATAGATTGAAGATAGGCAGTTTCTCTTACCTTCCAATAGACGAAATTGGTCCCATCAAAAATTGGTGGCCTGATCAATGCTTCTCTCTCGTAGTTGCTCATGATGATAGATCTTCCTTCAAGCGATCAAGCTTCTTCTAAAGGACCTGCTCCGATACCAATTGTTGGAAATAATACGAAGTAAACCTGCAGATATCTGCACTTCTGTCGTGATGAGTCTACGCAACTCCGTACCTGCACTGTCTATTGTTCAGTGCACCTTCGCACCCGCTCCGCCGATTCAACTATGCCTCACCAATCGATTATCAGAAATTCAGATCTTGCTCTTCTTAAGATTTTCAACTCAACTGTGTTTAGCCAAATGATATCCTTTCATTTTTATAGGCTAGGCCTCACTCAAAACCATGGACCAAAACCATTGAGAAACAATACCACAGACCCAATACTTGGGTTCAATTCTTTTGGACGCAATACCATGGACCAAAACCATAGGATCAAAAACTATCAGACTAATACCATGAACCAACCATAAGATTTCCCATGAAAGTGCATGAACTTTTCTCTACATGAAAGTGCCTAAAATTTTATCTTCATGAAAGGAACTTTTCTCTGAAAGTGCGTGAACTTTTCTCTGCATGCAAGGAACTTTTCTCTGAAAGTGCGTGAACTTTTCTCTGCATGAAAGTGCGTGAACTTTTCTCTGCACTATAATTTATCATCTGAGATGAGTGGGTTGCCATCAAGAACAAAATATGTATCATAATGCCAACACCTTCTGGTCATTCCACACTTCTTTTGTAGCTCATATTTTTCATTTCACATCATAAAATGTTGTTGTGTACTCCCCCCAAAACCATGATGGTTTCTCTTTCCTATTTATCACAAGGTTGATATACTTGAAGATACACCAATCTATTCATGTAATCGGTAAGGGGACACAACCATACCTTCAACAATTAGATGAACCTTTTTGTCTATTCTTTCTAGCTTCATGCATCTATCTTATTCGGCCTCTTTTGAGTCCATTCTATTATTTTAATGAAGAGAAACATAGGATCTACTCCGCCTGAGAAGATCGTCTTCCTTCTTCTTCCAAACCTTCTATGGATGAGTCCAAACAAAATCATTATCCTCAAGATGCTTCTTTTCCCATGTTTTAGCTTTCTCTCAGTTGCGCATGACTGGAGGACACTTCTCCTTCAAGTCCTCTTTATTAACCCAAGTCTTCTTGTTTCCATTTTGCCTTACAGAGGGGTCTGCTACAAGAGTAGGATGATTATTCTTCCTGTTTTTCTTCTGATTTCTTCCTCCTCTTTTCATATTTCTCTTTTGAGACAGAGCATTGAAGATAACCTTTTATTCCTCTACTCCACTCTTTCTTCTTGTCTTCAAATCTCGAACAACTACATTTGCATGCATATTATAAGAAGCATGCCATTTCTTCTCATATCTTCAACTTTCTCTCTTGTGACCAAGATTTCCACAATTGTAGAATTCAACATAGCAAAGGAATGGGGAAAAAGTTACTATTGCTGACAACATTCTTGTCAAAACTTCTGTCACTGCCAACATGCTTACGCCTTGCCACTTTATGCATTCTTGGGTTGCTACTACCCGACATATCTTGTTTTCTTGCATGCCATCTACAAATATGGATTATGTCCAAAATTATTGCAAGAAAAATAATAACCACGAAAATTATTTTGATGATAGAAGTTACCTCTCCTTTGAAGGCTTTGTCCTTGAGGGGGAAAGGACTTATGTTGGTTCTTTATGTCCCTTCCATGGCAGTTTCCATTGTTTCCTTGTAGTCTTTCTTTCTGTTGGCTAGCTCTCTTATGTTTCTCCTTTTTGTTGCTTCTCAGCATACTATTGTTTCCTTATCTTCTCTTATTTATGCTTCTTTCCTTTCTGTTACTGAAGTTCAACAACTTATTTTCCTATGTTGTTGTTATTTTTTCAAATTTCCTTACATGGGTGGTTGACCTTTTAGCCTTTTCCTTCTTGTAGCTTGGCTCTTCTTCGAAACCCAAACCATCCTTTATGAGAGGGCCCAATATTTACTTAACAAGCATCTCATCCAAGGCCTTTCTTCTCTCCTCAAGCTTCTCATATCAAGGCAACTCTTTATTTGTCCTTCCTATGTCTTGTCTAAATAAGGCTACTTCACTTTGTAGTCTCTCATAGTAAGCTTCTCATTCATTTAATTGATTGGTCAACATGCCACTCAACCTGCTAGCCTCTTCTTGTTAAGCATTAAGATTGAATATTGTTTTTCTCAAATTTTCATTCTCAAGCTCATAAATTTTTAATTGCTTATCTTGCTTGAGATTTTCCTCTGATGGATCCTTGACCTCATGTAGAGAAGAGATCAACTTCTTCCTCAAATGGATCCTTTCATCTAGATCCGTTTCTTCACTATAATAGATGTTTTATGAGCCACAACGGAGATCTAAATCCATCTATGTGTCCATGGAATCTTCCATGGGTCTAAGGAGTACCCATTCTTCATCACTACCAGGGGTACTCTTATTTTCTCCTATAGATGAGCACACCTGTGATCTATCTTCTTCCTCTGAGATACCCTCATTGGCTATTGCTACAAGTATAGGCCTCTCTTCATAAACACTATATGTATGACTATCTTTATCTTCAGAAAAGGAATATGTACATCTAATGTCTAAGTGGTCTATTTCTTTACAATTATCACAAAACAATAACTTACCTTTAGAGTTGCATGGACTCTCATCTAGGTCTTCTTCTTCACCATACTTAGAGTAAAGATCAGTTGTTTTGTCACAGGAAGAAATATCTCCACTATTTTGAGAATTTTTCCTTTTAGATGCCTTCTCCTTTTTCTTCCTTTTCTTATTATCACTAGTAGCTACATGTTCTAATTCACTACTTGAGCAGGAAGGTTCTTCGGCCTTCTCTTGAGCCACATTGCAATATTTTCCATACATATATTGCAATTCTTCTAGCATTTCCTTTGTTGTATCACAATGCCTTACTTCCTCAACTTCTGGCTTAAACAACCCTTTCATGATAATCTCTCAGGATTCTTAATTGAACTCATTCCTCTCTCCATATATCACCGGAATCCAAATGTTTTCATTTATTACAATCAAATAGGCCTCCACTCTAATATTCCAGAGCTCATAGTATGATCCATTTAAATATGGAACTCCTTATGTTGTTAGAAAAACTTGATTAGCCATTGTTGCCCTTTTATCTACCTTCTAGAGATTAAGCTATTCCTGAAGGAACCGGGCTCTGATCACAATTGTTAGAAACAATGTTAATATTGATAGGGGGTGAATCTATATTAAGGATAATTTTCACTTCTATGCCAATTTATCTTTGCTCATTCAAATTTGGCATCCATTATATGAGAGAATCATTAACAAATCATAACAACATCCATATCAACCAATACAAGTATGCACATCATGATCACCAAACACATGAGACACCGAGGCTTAACATTGAAACGCTTTTGGGAAAAAACCACCTAAGCTTGTTGTTGTTATTGATGTAAAATAAGAGAAGCTACTCTATTACATCAATTTTTTTGTGATCCACTACTCACAAGGAGCACCAGCTCCCTTTAATTGTTTTCTAATACCCACTAGCAGGAAGCACCAACTCCCTCCTTTTGCAAACACTTGATCAGCTTACCAGAAGCACCATGTGAAGCACCAACTTCATGGAATTTTTGCAAGCACCAAATTGCAAATCCTTGGATTTATGCAAGCACCAACTTGTAGCAGGCACCAACCCCCAATATTTCTTCAGACACCCACTATAAATGGAAGCACCAACTTCCTATATGTAGGTTGTAACCTGCACTCAAAAGATAGTCTTCTGCTAACCGTAATTGGCAGCTACTCTGCGTGATATCAACTATGTTATTTTCTCTTCTCTACCCTTGGCCCATGCAGCATTCTCTCCTCTGCATTCTCTATATTAAATCATTGTTCTTCTCAATAGCACTCACTAACACACATATTTATTAACAATCTATCCACACCACAGCATCATACTGCTCCCAACCCTTTTCTCTCAACAACGCACATTCAGCACTCGGCCCCTTATGTTCCACATGCTCTTCTCAGCCTATCACACATTAGTGTGGGCTCTCTCAGGTATTTTTCCTCTGCATAGGCACTCTTAGCCTCTTCTTTATAAAACAAACTCACTCGGCCTCACATAGCATTGCACACACACCAACAGAGATCTCCACACAGCTCACTGGAAACTATGTTGCATTCCCCCAGTTTCTCAACTACAATACCAGGTTTTATTACTCTCCTATGCTAGGATCAATGCTCTCTTTGTTAACCATTATCCTTCCATTCGTGCTGCCCAAGTGTACTCATGCATGATTTTCCATCCTATTGGTCCATCTGATACTTGAAATTTTCCATTTACATTGCCTGAATGTACCTCTACATGGCTTTTCCATCTTGTAATCAAATCACCTGATATTTTCAGCCACATTAAACATTAGGAATGGGCTCCTGAGAGTTTCCATGTTGAGAAATAATCCTCAATCCACTTGCACACTCAAATGAGGCTCTCCATGCTTATTCATGGCTCACAAAGCTTGACAGGTACTTTGCCATGGCTTCTCTATTCTTCATTCAATTCAATAAGGCATGCATGGGGAGATCAAAGGTGGCTTACTTCTCATCTCATGAAAGACTCCATTAAATCATTCTTCCAATCATGGTCCTCACTACAGTGATCTCTGCAGTCGCCATTACTCCTATGACACCAACCTTACCAAGCACATTTAATTAGTTGTCAACTCATTCATCTACCATAAACCTCTGCGCTGCAATATCGGAGCCCGGTTTTTTGTAACTTTATTAAGAAGAAGTTACAATATTACAAGATCTTGATCTTGGCCTTTAGCCCCTTCATACACCATCGTATTACAATTTCTGAGCTTCAACATTTCATTACTTTTTATTAAAGTGAGCTAACAAAATTACAAGATCCCGAAATCCCAAGCCTAGCCTTTAGCCCATTTTTCTTAGCCCCTTATCGCATTTCCTCCATGGGACTGGGAGATGTGACCATTGGCATAACATGTAGGTGCTAAGGCCTTCAGGACCTCATAGGGGGCCTATCTCCTTGTGTATTTTCTCTCTGCACTTAGTTCTTTGGGCTTCCACAACCAAGCACCACCAACATCGAAGCTCCCAGGCATTCGAATTTTTCTCAAAATTCAATTAGGAAAGAGTTACGAAATATTCAGGGTCTGAAATACCCATTTGGCATCTCCATAGCTCTCAGGTGTTAAGCCCTGATTTGTGCCCTTGGTTCTTTAGGTCTGCACAACCAAACGCCAATCATCATCTTAGCTCTTCGTATTGGGATTTTTTCAAAAATACAATTACAAAGGAGTTACGATATCCTAACCTCTGATATTCGAGCCTTCGAGATGACATAATTCTCTCATCATCATCTCCATGTGGTGTCTCCTTAGTGGTGTCTCCTCAGTGGTGACACATGTCACCCAAATTTTCCCCATTATGACACCCAATAGTGTTGATTATGACTTCCATGTGTCCTTTGTACAGCCACGTCATCCTAACGTCATCTACCACTGTCGGCTCTTGGGGACCAATAAGTTATTTCCATGTGTCATCTCCAAGGAGAGAGAAAGGGTCCCTGGTTCTTTAGTTTTACACTGAATTCCTTCGTAAACTTTTCTCCCCTCAACTTTTTGTGCTTTCAAAAGAAATCAATTAACAAGAAGTTATGAAATCCCAAAGTTTTGAGCTTCTGATATTTCAAGGTTCTTGCCTACTTTGATATTCTCCTACTTTGATATTCATCCCTGCTCTGATATTTGCCTACTTTTCGAAATTCTGAATATCTATGGATCGCATCCCTAATATTATATCGGAACTTTCTCAAAAGCAATTATACGAAATCTCCAACCTCTGATATTATGATATTCTCTAGGCTCTGATATTCCTTACCTTCCGAGGTCCCGAGACTCTGACCCTCTAAAATTCGAGGTTCCAAAATTTGGCCTACTCCTCTGGTTCTGAAATTGGCCTGCTCTGATATTTGGCCTCTAAAATTTGGCTTGCTCCTAAGGACTTCAAGGTCCTTTCTTCAGCTATCAATAACTTTTTATCTCGATGGCCATTTATGGACTTCCACATACCATTGGAAAGCTATTTTCGAGCACTAACCAATTGTGCTAACTCCAAGAGTAACTGAGCTGATCACCTCAATCAGAATATCATCCAAATTATGGGACTCCCTACCATCAAAACCATCATTTTATGGCTTCTCCAATAAGCCTGATACTATGGTGATTTTCTACCAGAGATTGCAGCAACCATAGGACTCCCCCTGAGCTTGACAGATCAAGCACATTAATGCTAGCATTTTTTTTTATCATACATAGCCTATTGGAAATCAATTTTATCTTTCCTATTCATCATGCTAGCACATACATTCATGCTAATCTAGTTGAAATCAATGACAACGCACTTTCTAACTATCATAAAATGCCTACTTCCCAACTTGATCTCCCAACGTTATTGTTGACATCAAATCCAACACACTAACTGCCACTAGTAAGACAGACAATGCCAACTATCCAACGCATTTCTTTCTTAAAGGAAGTATTATAATTTTCCTGGTATAGTATCCAATTTGTATTGTCCTTTTTGGTTCAATTGGTATTATTTAAGTAGCAATCCATATTTGGAGTAGCTTGATCTCAAGAGGAGTAGAGATGGTTAATGTACATGCTCAGGAGAAGTGAGAATAGAGGATGAAGGAGTAGTAGAAGTGAATAGAAAGCTCAATGCATCACTTATGGGTGGTATCTACATTCAGCGGCAGTATCATGAGAAATTTTTATTGGTATCAAGTTCTTTTTAATTGGTACAAAAGATGCATTGGCAAAAATAGTATTTAACCAGCAACCATAAGGTGTCCAAAACTAGCGGTGTATTCAAATCAGAGGCAGTATATGTTCAGGGGGGTCATATCACATATGCCCAATTTATAGAGCAGCAACAGTTATCAGTCCTTGAAGAGAATTCTACAGATCATAATGCACATCAGTAGCTAGATCCTCGTCATAGATATTCAGTCATTGCATGGGGGAGAAGAAGAAGCATATAGCCCTTTTCCATTAATGTCAAATGGTGATAGAAGCTTATTGGAGAGAAAGTTGTGATGACCCAAGTAGAGGAAACAAAAGCATTGGTAGCTCATGCAAGGATATGTTTGGAAGTAGCATGAGGATTCACCATCAATGTGGAGAAGTGAAGAGGTGTTGCCATCAATGCCAAAGGGGGATATTATTGGATAGTTGGCATCATCTCTTTGGTTAGTGGTAGTAAGTGTGTTGGAATTGATTTCAACAGTCATGTTGGGAGATCAAGTTGGGCATTGGAATTTCCTGACAGTAATTAAGTGTGTTGGCATTGATCTCAACTAGACTAGCACGGATGTATGTGCTAGCATGAGATTAGGTAGGATAGCATTGATGTCCACTTGGCTAGTTGGGATGGAAGAAGATGCTAGCATTGATAGATTGATGTGTCAATCTTAGGGGGAGTCCCATGGTTGTTGCAGTCTCTAGTAGAGAATCGCCATAGTAACAGGCTTATTGGAAAAGCCATAAAAAGATAACTATGGTGGTTGGGAGTCCCAAAATTTGGAGGAGATTCTACCTAAGGAGATCATCTCAGATACTCTTGAACTTAGCATAACTTATTAGTGCTTGGAAACAGATTTCCAATGATATATGGAAGTCCATAAATGGTTTTCGGGATCAAAATTTATTGATAGTCGAAGTAAGGACCTTGAAGTCCTTAGGAGCAGGCTAAATTTCAAAACCAGGGAAGCAGGCCAAATTTAGGAATTTTGGAACCCCGAATTTAGGAGGGTCAGAGTCTCGGGAGCTTTGAGAGCTCGGAATATCAAAGGTCAGAGACTCCATAACCTCAATATAATTTATTTATGAGAATTTTTTATTTGATACCAGGGTGTCGATTCTCAAGCCATTTAAAGGATGGAATCTCATAAGGCTGAAATCTCGAAAGGTTGAAATATCGAAGGTTTATTTAAAAAGAAACTCGAGATATCACGGAACCAAGGAAGCAGGAAGAACATCGAAACCCCAAATTCAGGAAGGTCAAAATATCAGTAGATCGCCATATTGAAACCTCGGAGGTTTAGAACTTTGGGTTTTTGGAACCTCATAACTTCTTATAAATTGATTTCTTTGAAAATTGCAGAGGATTGTGGGGAGCAGGAATTACAAAGGAATTCATTTGCAGAACCAAGGACCAAGAGACCCGTTCTCTCTCCTTTAACAAGACATATGGAAGAAGGTGATTGGCCCTCAAGATCTGACAATGGCAGATGACATCAACATGGCATAGTTGTACAGAGGACATGTGGCAATTAGATTAAGCATTATTGGGTGGCCTAATGGGGAAAATATTGGTGACATGTGTCACCACTAAGGATACACCACGTGGATATGATGATGAGAGCATGATGTCATCCTGAAGCATATCAAAGGTCACAGATTTTGTATCTCCTCTATAATTTCATTTTGAGAAAGTCCCGATACAGGGAACTCTAATGTTGATTGGCATCTGGTCGTGGAGCCAAAAAAATCAAGATCATAGAGAAAAGAACACAAAGATATAGGCCCCTGGTGGGATCTTGAAGGGCCTAGCACCTAAGAACTATGATGTCAGCCATAGAACCCAGTCCTCTGGTGTAAAATAGTAAGAGGTGAAGAAAAAGGAGCTAAAGGCTAAGCAAAATCTTGTGATTTTGTAATGTCCAACCTTAATAAAGTTACAACATTTGGGGCTCCAAAATCCCAATAAAGAGGTGTATGAAGCCATTGGTCATAAAATTAGGTTCCATGGTGTAAAATAATAAGATGTGAATTAAACGGGGCTAAAGGCCAATCAGAATCTCACAATTTCATAAAATTACACCTTAATAGAGTGATGATATGTGGAGCTCTAAAACTACAGCACAAAGGTGTATCGAAAATGAATAAGTCGGCAGCTAAGTAAATGTACGCAGAATAATTGGTCTATGGATTCAATGGAAATTGTCGTGGGTAGGAGACAGTGACAAAGAGGACCACGGTTGCATAGGATGAAATAATGGAGTCGTTTATGAGGTGAGACATGTTAAAAATAGCAACAAGAAATCCTAATTTAATTTATCTTTGAATTAAATCGAAATTATATTCTCATAGCAACTTATAATAGTTAACTAAGTTAATTTGACTTATTTGGATTAGTAAATTCAATTTGGAAGTCTATCTAGAGTCATGTAGAGTGATTCCTAAATTTTAGGGGTCTAGGTTGAGTTCTTTTGAGTTGTAATTGCTTAACTCAATTTAACTGAGTTATAGTTTGTTAAACTAGTTCAAACAGTTGAAGGAACTTGTAGGAGGTCCAGTAGTGGGGAGAAACTTCAGTGCAGCTTCACTGCTCTACCTGTTAACTGAAGATTCACTCATAAATAACTCATGCATGTCAGTTCATAGGAAGACCCAGTTGAGATTAGACTTCAGGGACAGTGTACTATCATTTGTATAATTTTTCGAGTTATACAAATGGTGCATGTAATCAGTAGAAGACCTATGATGGATTGTGTAGTTGTGGTGAGGGATTTTCCCAATTAAATATGGGCTAATTCTCTAAGGAATTGTGCAAGGAACTAGGGGCTTGGCAGGAAGAAGAATTGGATGTGTTGGCTTGAGCTGGTTTGTGAAGCAGAGTGATAGATTTCACTTGTGCGGGAATTGTTCGTGTTGAACAAGTATTGTATTTTCTTCTCACATATTTTGGTTAATGAAATATAGATAGTCAGGGTTTTGAGCAGTTGCTTTCCCCATAAAAATATTGTGTTATGTTTGATTGAATTCTTCCTTTTCTTATTAGTGTTTTCATTGATCAATCTTGGTTTCCACTGATGAGTAGAGTAGATTCTTGTCTTTGTTTTTAGCATATCACATAATTTGTTGAATCTACAAGTAAAAACCTACATGGTATCAGAACTTAAGACATTATAGAAGAGGAGAATATGAGTTTTTTGTGCAGGTGAAATCAAATTTACAATTTCATACTTCGAATTCAACGGGATGTCATTCTATGGTTTGAGACTTGAGTATGCCATGGAGGGAAGCTCGAATTACATAGATTGGAAAGAAAGGATGGAGGCAGTGTTGGAAGAGAACGGGCTGAAGGAATTCATAGATCATGATATTCTGAAGCCTCTAGCATCTAATGCTAAATATTTGGTTGAATGGAGAAAGTGTGTGGTAAAGGCGAGAAGGATTATCCTAGAAGGAGTTCAAGATCATATTGTCTCGAATCTCCATGGCAAGGAAACTCCATTTGTAATGTGGAAGGCATTGACAAGCCTATTTCAAAATAGTAGTGACTACAGGAAGCTGGCACTATAGGACAAGCTTAGAAAGATCAAGATGGAGAAGGGTGACTCAATTCCGAAGTACTTGACCAAGTTCACCCAATGTCGGGATGAGCTTGGAAGTGTCAAGATTACTATTTCCGAAGATGGTCTGGCGAGTCTAGCACTTTTAGGACTTCTGAAGAGTTGGCACAATTATCAGGACCCGGTTAATGGGAGGGAGAAGCTACCAGAGTGGGAGCGATTGTGGTCCGACTTGGTACAGGAAGAGATTTGGCGGAACACCAAAGGTGGATCCTCATCAAGGAATGATGATGAGGAGAATTGTTCCTTAGCTGGTAAGGCAAAGAAAGTGAAGAGGAAGTCATCCCATTCCAAATAATATTCTTTTCAGGGTAGCAAGAAGAAGGACATGTCAAAAATCAAGTGTTTTCACTGTCACAAGCTGGGATACTTTTCCACAAAGTGTCCACACAAGAAGGTCAGTAAGAATGCCTTAGGAGTAGTGGCAGGTGAAGCTCTTGCTTCACAGTTCGAATTGAATTTTACCCTCATCGCTTGTATGGTGTCATCAATGATGGGTAGTGTGTGGTACCTGGACACTGGAGCTTCGTACCATATGATCAGTAACAAAGATATCTTTAGTAACTTGGAGGAGAAGGATCTCCATATGCATATCAAGATGGGTGATGATGGGAGGTATAACATAACCGACATCAGTATAGTTACCTTTTAGAGGGATTCTAGTTCTCCCCTCACTTTACGAGATGTTGTGTATGTTTCAGGTTTGAAGAAGAACTTGGTTTTTGTTGCCATGTTGGAGGATAGAGGCTATGATGTGATATTTAGTAATAGAAAGGCATTCCTTCATCACGTAGCCACAAGATAGGTGAAGTGGATAGGGGTTTAAGTGAAGAAACCTCTACAAATTGGAGGTAGAAGGTTGCACTTCGTTGAGCACTAAAGTAGAGAAGGTGCAGAGCCAAGACATCGGTGAGTTGTGGAAAGGATGTTGGGTTACTTGCACCATGACGCTTTGAAGATCTTACATCAAATTTATATAGGTCTTCCAAAGGGTACACTAGAGTAGAGAGACACATGCAAAGGGTGTACATTGGGGAATCACACCAAAGCTTCCTTTCATGACAAAGAAAATTGATCACAGTGATCCTTGATTGAGTTCACTCAAATGTTTGTGGAGGATTCTCGACAGCATACACGGCCAAGCACACGTATTATGTAATATTTGTTGATGATTTTTCTCGTAAGTGTTGGAATTTATTCATGTAGAAGAAAAAGCAAACGTTTTCTAAGTTTTTGAATTTAAAGCTCTTGTCGAGAAAGATACTGGCAGGAAAGTTAAATCTCTCATAAGAAATGGAGGTGGAGAGCATGTGTCGAATGAGTTCAAAAACGTATATGCATTAGAAGGCATTCGATGGGAGTTGATAGAACCTCATAACCCACAGCAGAATGGGGTGGCTAAAAGGAAGAACAGAAGTATTGTGGGAGCAGCATGGGCGATGTCGCATGATTAGGGCCTACCATTACACTTGTGGGCTAAAGCATGCAACATAGTTGTTTATTTGCAAAACAGAAGCCCTCATCGGATTCTCGGGATGAGTACACTGGAAGAGGATTTTTTAGGGAAGAAACCAAATGTGGCACACTTCAATATATTTGGTTTGTCAGTCTACTGCCATGTTACCAAATATGAAAGGAAAAATCTAGAGCTAACAGGTGAGTTGGGCATATTTGTGGGGTACATTGGTACACCTCACAACTATCGAGTGTACCTACCATCCAACAAGATGATAGTGGTTCACAGATATGTGAAGTTTGATGAAGAGAATGCCATGAAATGTTCTCTTGAGAGGGAGATTCAACTACATGTGGTTGAGGATATTTTATCTCCAAAGCAGGAACCTCAGGATGATGTGGAGCAGCCACATGTAGAGGAGTAGGGAGTGGAAACACCCACTCATGCAGAGTCTTCCAGAGATGGGAGAAATCACACCAAAAACACTGACAGGTTATTGCATGATGCTAGAGAGAATGTGAGAGCACCGACATCACAACGCAGGCAGTAGAGGTCACCAGAGAGGTACACTGGCTACATGGCTTTGATGAGAGGGAGTGTAGAGATTGATCCATCCTCTTTTCAGGAAGCAGTGTAGAAACCAGTTTGGTTTAATGCCATGGTTGAGGAGTATGACTCCATTATCAGTAACAATGTTTGGGAAGTGGTCCCAAGACCAGCAGACAAGTCAGTGGTGAGTTCCCAATGGATTTACAAGGTAAAGCAAGCAGTTGATGGTAGTGTGGAGAAACGCAAGGCCAGGTTTGTGGCCAGAGGGTTCTCTTAAGTGGATGGGTTTGATTACGATGAGACTTTTTCTCCTATAGCAATGTAATCATCAATTATATCCATTCTAGCACTGTCAACGTAGATGGGGTGGAAGATACATTAGATGGATGTAAAGACAGCATTCCTCAATGGCATGATTAAGAAATAGGTGTATATTGAGCAACCTGAAGGATTTGAGAACTTCAACAGAGAGTCACATGTGTGCATACTCAAGTGAGTGTTGTATGGATTGAAATAAGCACCCCATGCTCAGTACACCAGGATCAATAGTTATTTCACCGAGTTGGGCTTCACCAAAAGTGAAGAAAATGCAAAACTTTACCATATTGTGGTTGAAGGTAAATTGTTGATTATTGTTTTATATGTCGACGATTTGATTCTGACAGGTGATGATAAGTTGATCAAGTCTTGCAAAGAGGATCTTTCAAGAGAGTTTTAAATGAAGGACTTGGGGCTCGTGCATTACTTTCTAGGGATGGAAGTACGGCAAGGAGATGAGGAACTATTTTTCTCTCATGGAAAGTATTCCAATTAAACACTGAAGAACTTCCACATGGAGAGTAGTAAACCCATGGAGACTCCTCTAGCTGATAACTGAAGGAAGGAGGATGCTACTTCCGATGAAGTAGTGGAGGTTACTATTTATAGAGAACTTGTGGGTTCACTCATGTATTTGGTGAACTCATGACCAAACATGTGTTATGAAATTAACCAGCTTAGTCAACTTATGATTAAGCCTACCAAGTTGTATTGGAAGGAAGCCAAGCATGTGATGAGATACCTAAGAGGCGCCACTCATTTTGGTCTTTGGTATAGACAGATAAAGGGAGTGAAGCTTCAAGGATTCATCAATGTATATTGAGTAAGGATTCCATCCAACGGGAATATCACATTAGGTGGGATCTTCAATATTGGGTCAACAATTGTTTCTTGGTACAGCAGGAAACGGAGATTAATTTCACTCAGTTCAGCAGAAGCATAGTACATGGCTTCTAGTTAATCAGCTTGTGAGGCTATCTAGATGAGGAAGATTTTGGTTGGTTACTTTGGTCAGTAGATGGATCCAACTGTGATTTATTGTGACAATTAGAGTTGTATCAAATTCTCTGAGAATCTAATTTTTCATGATCGATCCAAGCATATTGATTTCCAGTATCACCATCTTTGAGACTGTGTGCATAGGAGAATCATGTTATTAGAGTACATCCCCACAGAGGAGAAAGATGCAGATATTTTGACAAAGGCCTTGTCAAGATGAAAATTTGAGTTTCATAGAGGTAGGATTGGGCTAGCAAATAAATATTTCTTGTTTAGAGGGAGAGTTAAAAATATCAACAAGAAAACCTAAATATCAAGGGTCCATGTTGAGTGATTCCTAAATTTCAGGGGTCCATGGTGATTTATTTTGAGTTGTAATTAATTAATTCAGTCTAACTTAGTTATAGTCAGTTAAACTAGTTCAAACAGTTGGAGGAAATAGTAGGAGGTCTAGTAGTGGGGAGAAGCTTCAGTGCAGCTTCACTGCTCCACCATTTAACTGAGGATTCACTCATAAATAACCATGCATGTCGGTTTAGAGGAAGATCCATTTGGCATTAGAGTTTAGGGATAGTCTATTATCAATTGTATAATTTTCTGAGTTGTATAGATGGTGCATGAAATTAGTAGAAGACCTATGATGGATTGCGAAATTGTGGTGAGGGATTTTCCCAGTTAAATATGGGATAATTCTATCAGGAATTGCATAAGGAAGTAGGGGTTTGGCAGACATAATAATTGGCTAAGTTTTGGCTTGAGCTAGTTTGTGAAGCAGAGAGATAGATTGTACTTATGCAAGAATTGTTTGGGTTGAAAAAGCATTATATTTTCTTCAAAGATCTTATGTTTAATGCAATATAGAGAGTCGGGGTTTTGAGCAATTAGTTTCCCCCAAAAAAAAATTAAATAAATAAAAACAAATAATAAATAAATATAAATATATATATATATATATATATATGATGTGCAATTGAAAATTATTCCTTTTCTGCTTAGTGTTTTCATCAATCAATTTTGGTTTCCACTAATGAGTAGAGTAGATTCTTGTCTTTTGTTTTAGCATATCACATAAGTTGTTGAATCTACAAGTTAAAATCTACAAGAAAAACCATCCCTGATCTTGTGTGCACTCTATAAGGAATTGAATGAAGACCAGAGCCTCAGAGAAAAAAAAATTGACACAGTTCAGAGGAGTCCTGCCTGAGGTACACATTTGTCTCTGGAAGACAATTTAGAAGTATGCCATGAGTAGTAAAGAGCCATAATGTTGGTATAAACTGAATTTAATGGAAGAGCTCCTTGATTCTATAGTGTGACTGAGATTTATTTCTCAGTAGGTTGAAAGACACTCAGGTGGATAATCTTGCATCAATTAATCTGCAACCCTAGTTGTTGAAGTAGCTAAGTAGGATCAAATGCTTACAAGCCCATGTTTCATGTTTAATATGATCATAGTAGCAATGTATCAGATGCAACAGAAGGAAGGAGTATCATGCAGAGGTACACTCAGGAAGTGTGAATAGGTAGAGTGATGGCTGACAGAGACAACATCGATCACTGTGTTTCAGTGAAACAAAAGCCAGGATTGTAGTTGAGAAATGTGGGGGAAAGCAGCATTGTTTCCAGTGAGATGAGTGGGATATTTTTTGCTTGCCTGTGATGCAAGAAGAGGTTTTGTATGCCTATGTTGCATAGAAAAGGGGTTGAGTGATCATGTGCTACAAAGAAGAGGTTGAGAATGCCTATGCAGTGGAAAGAGACCCCGAGAGAGAATTTGTTTTTGTGTGAGAGGTCAAGAAGAGCATGTGGAATAGAAGGGGTAGAGAATAGTAGAGTGTTGTGTGGGATGTGAATAAGTGACTATTGTTGAGAAGAATAGTGGGTTGATGCAGAGTATGTGAAGGACAGAGTGTTGTGTGGGCCAACAGGGGTGAGGGGAACAGAGATGATATCAAGCAAAGTAGCTACTATCTATAAAGAACATTAGTTCCTTTTTTAGTGTGGGTTGGAGCCTGCATATAGGAATTTGATGCTTTCATATCTAGTGGGTGTATGAGATGGCTTGGGGGTTGGTACCTCCTACAATTTGGTGCTTGCATAAATATGAGTTGCAAGTTGGTGCTTTCAACAAATCCATGAATTTTCTGCTTTAGATGGTGCTTCTGTTAGGTTGATCAGGTGTATGCAAAAAGAGGGCGTTGGTGCTTCCTTCTAGTGGGTTCTTGCAAACAATCAAATGGATTTGGTGCTTCTTGTGAGTAGTGGCTTACAAAAAAATTGATGTAATAGAGTAGGTGCTCTTATTTTTACATCAATAACAAAAACAATCTTTGGTGGTTTTTTCCCAGAAGGGTTTCCATGTTAAACCTTTGTGTCTCATGTGTTTGCTTCTCATGATGTGTATGCTTGTGTTGATTCATATGGATGTTGTTATGGTTTGTTAATGGTTGCTCTCATTTTGTGGATGCCAAGTTTGAATGAGTAAAATATGAATTGGCTTAAAAGTTTAAATTAGCCTTAAAATTGATTCACCCCATCCCCCCCCCCCCCCCCCCCTCCTCATTAGTAATATTGTTTCCAACAATTATTTCTAAAGAGGGAGTCAAAGTCAATCCAAAAATAGTATTAGGAATTCCTTTAATAAGTTTTCCTTGAACCAAAAAGGAAGTTCAAGCATTTCTAGGGAATATTAATTTCCTTTGGAGAGTCATAGCCAACTATGCAGAGATAATAAAGGATATCACTAATATGCCTAAAAAGGACTAAGAGATTAAATGGAATGCTCAATCCAAATTTGTTTTGCACAAATTAGAAAGGCTCTTACAGAAGCACTAGTTTTGGAAATTCCAAATTATCAAAGTCTTTCAGTAATTGTTCATTTGCATCAGATACTACAATAGTTGTTATCTTATTACAGAAAAATATTGAGAACTTTGATCAACCAATTGTTTTCTTTGGAAAAGTAATGAGATATGTTTTGTTAAAGTATGATATTATATAAAAACAGTCATATGCTTTGTTTCAAGCTTTGAAATCTTTCAAAACTTATGTGTTGCATTCGAAAATAATAGCCTCTTTACCAAATAATGCAGTGAAGATAATTCTTAATCAACCTAACACTAATATAAAAAGAGGAAAGTGGATAGCCAAGATTCAAGATTTTGATTTGGAAATCAAACCAACAAATTTAGTGAAGGGCCAAGGACTAGCAAAAATTCTGGCATAATCAAATTGCAAAATCTTGGCTATTATACAAAGCCTTAGCTCTCACAGCTAGCCATCTCTCACTACAATCCTCACAGATGATCACAGGCAATCCTAGCTTCTCTCAAGCCTTCTCCTTTTCCCTCCAAGCTCCTATTTCCTTGTGTTGTTCCTCTGGGAGGATTCTCCCTCAACAAAGTGGAAAACCTCTTCTACCTAGTGGATGATCTCCTTATCTCACACACTGTCATAACTGCATAATTCTCAAGGAATGATTCCTTTTGCATGCATGAGTTTTCTTGATAAGAAAACACATGCAACTAACAATACACTATCCTTGTATTTAATCTCAATTGGTTCTTTCTCAAAATATACATGCATGAGTTTCTGGTGAGGGAATCTTCAGTTAACTGGAGTACACTAGTTGAGTTCATGCATGCATCAACTAGTTGTTAACTCTCTATTAGTTCCTCAAACGGTATGGTACTAATTTAACTGGACTTAACTCAGTAAACTGAGTTAACTAATTACAACTCAAATATAACTCAATATTATATCCTTAATTTAAGGCTTATCTCCTTAATTTAAGGGATAACTCTTGCATGACTTCAAAAAGACTTCTAACTTGAATTTCTCCAACTAATTAGGTCAAAACTTAATTAATTATTTCCAAGTAGCTATTAAGACTAAATTCAATTTTAATTCACAATTTAATTCAAGGACAAATTAAATTGGAATATTATTTTTGCCATATTTCAACGCTCCCTCTCAACAAGAAAGGGATTATCTGCCACTCTGATCCTGTCTCTATGAATCTTGAATTTACACTTTGACAATGCCTTTGTCAAAATGTTAGCATCTTGCTCCTCTGTCGAAATATACTGTAGCAACATGATCCTCCCATCATCAGTAGCTTGCTTTACCTTGTAAAACCAATGAGAACTCACAACTGACTTGTTCTCCAGTCTCGAAACCACGTCCCAAACACTATTACGAACTATGGAGTCATACTCCTTCACCATAGCATCAACCCAAATCAGATGTTGCATTGCTTCCTCAAAGGAAGATGGCTCGATCTCAACGCATTCCCCAGCAAAGGCCATGTATCTAGTGTACCTCTCAGGTGACCTCTTCTGTCTGTGCTGAGCAAATGTGCTCCCACATTCTCTCTCACATCCTACGACAATCTGTCAGCTTCTCTTGTGCACTTCCGTCCATCTTTGGAAGACTCTGCTTCAGTGGATGTCTCCACTCCTGGAACCTCTACATGTGGCTACTCTGCATTAGTCTAAGGCTCCTCCTCCTTAGGAACCAACAGTTCCTCCACAACCTGTAGATGGAGCTCCCTCTCAAGGGAAACTCACATGGCCTTCTGCTCATAAAACTTGAGATCTTTGCGAACCACTGTCCTCCAACTGGTAGGAAAGTACACCCGATAGTTGTGAGGTGTATCAGAGTACCCCAAAATTATCCCCTGTTGATGGCTCAAGCTTCTTCCATTCATCCTTTTTCACATGGCAATATACCAATGAGATAAAGATCCTAAAGTGACCCACATTTGGTCTCTTACCGAAGAAAGCTTCCTCTGGTGTCTTCATCCCAAGTATGCGATGTGGGCTTCTATTCTATAAATAGACCACTGTGTTGCATGCCTCAGCCCACAAGTGAAGTGGTAGGCCTTGGTCATGCAGCATTGTTTGTGCTTCCCATACAATAGTTATGTTCTTCCTCTCGGACACCCCAATCTGCTATGGGTTATGAGGTGCCGTCGACTCTCGTTTAATTCCTTCCGCTGCACAGAAGTCCTTAAACTCTTGAGAAACATATTCTCCACCATTGTCACTTCTCAAGGCCTTGATCTTCTTCCCTGACTCTTTCTCGACCAAAGCTTTGAACTCAAAAAACTTTGTGAAGGTTTGGTCCTTCTTCTGCATGAAATAAATCCAACACTTATGAGAATAGTCATCAATGAAAATCAAATAATATCTTTGCTTCATTGTGGATGCCATCGAGAATGGTCCACACACATCAGTATGAATTCGCTCTAAGATAGCCTTTGCTCGACTGTCTTGGTCATGAAAGGAATACTTGGTGTACTTTCCCAAGGTACAACCTTTGCATGTTTCAACTTTCTCAAGTTTACCTTTGGGAAGTCCTGTAGATATCTGTTGCATTATCTTCAAAGCCCCATGATTCAAATGGTCCAACTGCATGTGCCAAAACTCGACAATGTCTTGGCTTTGCACAAATTCTACTTTTGTACTCAATGTTGCACAATCATCTACCTCTAGTTTATAGACATTCTTCACTTGAATCCCTATCCTCTTAGTCTGACCCGCAGCTATGTGTCTTAGGAATGCCTTTCCTTTATTGAAGACAACATCGTAGCCTTTGTCCTCCAACATCGTGACTGATACCAAGTTCTTCTTCAGTCCAGGCACATACTTCACATCTGTCAAGGTGATAGGAGCTTCATGCTGCCTCTGAAAAGAAACTGTGCCCACTCCTGAAACATTATACCTTCCGTTGTCACCCATCTCTATGCGCATCTTGAGGTCTTTCTCCTCCAAGGTACTGAATAAACTTTTATCACAGGTCATGTGGAATGAGGCTCCACTATAAAGATACCAGACACAACCCATCATCGATGACACCATGCATGCGATGAGCGTAAAGTCCATTTCGAACTGAGAGACTAATGCCTCACATTTCAATCCTTCCGAGGATCCCTTCTTGGACTTCTTCGATGGGAAATTAGTCGCATAATGTCCCATCTTGTGACAATTAAAGCAGCTCACTTTAGACTTGTCACCCTTCTTCCCTCCATGAGAAGAATTCGATTTGGAATGGGAAGCCTTCCCCTTTCCTTTCCTTACCTTACTTTCTAAGGCAATATTTTCTTCATCTTCATCCTTGGATGAAGAACCATCTCGTGTGCTCCTCCTGATCTCCTCCTGCATGAGATCCGACCACAGTCGTTCCCAATCCAACAGTTTCTCCCTTCCATTCACAGAGTCCTGGTTGTTATTCCAACTCTTTGGAAGGCCAAGGAGAGCAAGGCTCACCATATCTTCATCGGCAGTAATTATTCCGACACTACCAAGCTCATCTCTGTAGGTGGTGAGCTTGTTAAGATATGTGGAAATAGTATCACCCTTCTCCATCTTGATTCTTTAAAGCTTATCCTTCAGCGCCAATTTCCTTTGGTCGCTATTGTTCTGGTATAGGTCCTTCAATGTCTTCCACATTGAAAATGGAATATCCTTCCCATGGAGACTCGAGACAATATGGTCTCGAACTCCCTCAAGGATCAGTTGTCTCGCCTTCGCCACACAGTTCTTCCACTCAGCAAACTATTGTGCATCAGTTGAAGCTGGCTTTTGGATTTCTTGATCAATGAATTCCTTCAATCCATTATATTCTAATACAACTTCCATTCTATCTTTCCATGCTATGTAATTCGAGCTACCTTCCAAGGTATACTCGAGTCTTATGCCATAGAACGCCATTGACCAACCTTGAAGTATGATAAGAATTCGATTTGCACCTGCAACCCTGAACTTCAAACTTCAAATTTTCTTCTCATTATACTATTCACAGTTCCGATAAACCTGCCTCTGATACCATGTAGGAAATTTCTACAAATCCAGCTCTAATACCATGTATAAAATCTGTTGTAGGTTAACCTAATAATGCAATATAAATCAAAGCATAATAATATAACCTACTCCTACTATCAATTTACGGAAGGTTAAAGATCAGGTTGAACAATATAACCAAAAGAAGAAGAATCAATGCACAATACACATGAAAATACTTTGGGGAAAGCATCAGCGAAAAACCCCACTATTTGTATTACCATACAAGGTGGAAATACATAGGAATTATACAAAGCCTTAGCTCTCACAGCTAGCCATCTCTCAGTACAATCCTCACAAATGCTCACAGGAAATCCTGGCTTCTCTCAAGCCTTCTCCTCTACCCTCCAAGCTCTTATTTCCTTGCGCTATTCCTCTAGGATGATTCTCCTTCAACCAAGTGGAAAACCTCTTCTACTCAGTGGATGATCTCCTAATCTCACACACTGTGATAACTGCGCAATCCTCAAGGAATTATTCCTTCTGCATGCATGAGTTTTCTTTATAAGAAAACGCATGCAACTAATAGTACATTATCCTTGTCTTTAATCTCAACTGGGTTTTTCTCATAATAGACATGCATGAGTTTCTGATGAGGGAATCTTCAGTTAACTGGAGTACACTAGTTGAGTGCATGCATGCATCAACTGATCGTTAACTCTCTATTAGTTCCTCAAAAAGTTTAGAACTAATTTAACTGGACTTAACTCAATAAACTGAGTTAACTAATTACAACTCAAATATAACTCAATCTTATCTCCTTAATTTAAGGCTTATCTCCTTAATTTAAGGGATAACTCTTGCATGACTTCAGAAAGACTTCTAACTTGAATTTATCCAACTAATTAAGTCAAAATAACTTAATTTATTATTTCCAAGTAGCTGTTAAGACTAAATTCGATTTTAATTCACAATTTAATTCAAGGACAAATTAAATTGGAATATTCTTGTTGCCATATTTCAACAAGAGATTCTAGGACAACGATGAATTCTCTCTTTGGGAATCATTATTTTCCCCAATTTATCTTCCCTCAGACTCATCAATTTCTATAATTTTTTGTGTGGTTTTCTAATATATATTTACCAAGTGAGAAAGTCGTAATCGCTAAAAATGGGGAGCCCTTATTTTACGTAACCTATGAATCAATATTACAATCCTTATAAACCACTACTCTTAGTTCTCTGCACCCATTTTCCAGTGAAGTATTGTTATAGATTTATCAGAAGTTGACTTTTGAACAGAGAGATTTTATATTTGAATCATTTGTGCTTGAAGGAATTGGAATTCCCACACATAGTCCACCTTATCCTTCATCTATGTTTCCCGAGATCTCAAGGAAAATTATATATGTGTTATGTTGCTTGCTAGGGTATCAAAATGAAGAGGTAGTACATGAAGTTATATTGGGTTTCATGTCAACCTTCTCACTAGAAAAGAAACCAACAATATTGTTTAATTTAAGTCAGTTTCTCTCAGAAGCTATTCATGAACATTTTTTCAAGTTTGGAGCTAAAAAATATTTCAAATATGAGTTTGTGATGGTTTATTTGTTTTTATATTATCAGTTACAAAAAAAATAGATACAATTTCAGAAGCAATATTTGTAGGGAAACCAATCATTAGAGGATATTTTAGCCTAAAAATGCCCATGAAATTTTCACACATAATATGTAAACCAATCAAAATCATTTAAATTCAAAAATAGGTACATGTAAATATTTTGGAAGAAAAAAAACTACTTTTTTAATTGTACTTTTTGGCTTATCTCCTTATAGGTTTACACAAATTTCAAGTGTAAACACTTGTTGGATGCAGAATCAAATTTTGCATCCAACTAGTACCCATTATGTATACTTTTTAGAAGACCCACATTGATAATAAAAAAAAATGAAGATACATTAAAAAACATGTTGAACACTTTTTTTTAATGTATCTTTAATTTTTATCAATGTGAGTCTTCTCAAAAGTATGCATAATGGATAATCGTTGGATGCAGAATTTAATTCCACATCCAACGAGTGTCTACACTTGAAATTTGAGTAAACCTATAAAAATATAAGCCAAAAATACAATTAAAAAAATTAGTTTTCTTCTTTTCCCTCTAAAATTCATAACTCTTATTTTATTATTTTCCTATTATTTTATTATTTTTCATTAGGAGGCCACTTTTACGCTGAAATTTATTCTAATGGGTCAGTTGTGCATTGGACCTAACTGGTCAGGAAAAACTATGAAGAATTTTCTTTTATTGATTTTGTGGACCAATTTCTTCATGTACGTCTCAGTCTTCTTAGTAGTGATAGTGTTCCCAGAATTTTACCAGAGGTCAAAAGAATTCTACAACTCAATGAGAAAACCAAAATCGGTGACTGGGGTTTGTAGAAGGATTTTAGGGAGATTATATTATATGGTTGTGAGCTTCCTCTTATCAATTACCAGTGTTTCTTCCTGTTAGAATTTGTTCCCTTGAGTTTATCAAACAAAGTCTTAATGTGGATCAACTACATATTTTACCAAGGAGAAAAGAAGCCTTGTTTAAACTCAAAGCACAAGTAGGGAATTTTCTCTTCTTTGTAGATTTAGTCCTGAGGATGAGTCTTGTTCTAGACTCGAAATGTAGACAACATAAAAATGAATATTGTGGAATTTCTGAGCCCAGAATCTCAAAAACCACACACCATAAATCTACAAACAGTTAATTACAAAGTAGCAGAAAAAGAAGTTGAATATTTATTAGCACAAATGAAATTCAAGAAAGGAATCAGTTGGCCATATGATCCAATAAGGATAATTTCAGCCATAAGAGTTCATCAAAACTCTACTCCCTATGTCCATGTGCCAAAGCTAGAAATTGAGAAGTTTTCTAACAAGGAGATCTGAGAAGAAAAATGCATTACAAGAACTATGGGAATAGCAAGAAATAGATCAAATAGTAGGACCTAAGGTCTTAACAACACCCCAGCTGAAGGAAAAAGAGCCTAAAAGGATAGTTGAAAGTGTTTCAAGATCAAAAGCAGTGCAGTTCAGAGTGTATGAAAGGTAGAAAATAAGGGATGTGGGGGAAAATATGTCAGGAACTATATATTTAGATATTTCCTCACCAACTACAGTGGTTCTTTCAAGTGATCTTGTTTTCAAATTGCAACAATTTAAACAATAGAAAACAATCATCTATGTCATCTCCTTATTCTTCTAATCAAAGTATTCTTCGAATTTCATGGAAATCAAGAAGAAAAATGAAACTTTGAAATCAATGACTTATTCTCAATTTTGGAAACAGACTTCTTCACGGAGAACAAATTACTCTCAGCTTTAGATGTTGAAAAAGGAAAATTTCAACTAGCATTTCTTGAACCCAAGATCCTAGGAGCAAAGGCAGTAGGATATTTTAAGACTTCTTTTTTTTTTATAATACCAAGCAAATTCATCCTATAGATCAAATTGATTTACATAGACAAACTAGAGAAATAATATATTCTACTTTGACTAGCTCATCCATTAATGTGTCAAAGCTACATAATTCCTTGAACAATATGTTTTCAGAGCTTAAAATGGAGAAGATGTCATCTCTTTCAAAGGAAACTAAAATTAAATCACTCGAGGATATTGTTATTAAATTGGGTTTCGAGCCTTAAGATGCTAATGTTGCTTAGGATATTATTAAAAAGAAGAATGTTAATATTCAAGCTCTTTGAAAGAGGTTGAAGATTCCCACTACAGAACATCCATAGGCACAGGAGGTAGGAGATCTTGAAAAGGAGAAAGAAACTTTGTTATCAATCATAATTGAACAAAATATGCAAATACAGAAGATGGAAACAAAGATGGAGAAATTAGTTAAAGAAAGGGAACATACTAACAACACAGTGATTTCTACATTAGAAATAGGTTCAGCAGTAGGTGATGCAATAGACAGCTTGAGACAAGCATTATCTTTTCTTACTAAAAAAAAAAAAAAATTGAAGAAATTGGAAAATTGAAGAAATCATTAGAGAGAGCTTAACAAAATACGATTAATTCAGATAATGCATTAGTGGTTGAGACATGTAGAAAACTTCCAAGCTAAAAAAACAACTTGAACATTATTTAAGTGGATCTAATAGTGCTCAATGTTTGATATAGGCTAAAGAGCAGATTTGGATGGAAATAATGTCTTCAATGTCTGACTTTTGGTCTTCAATTGAAATTATTGTTAAGTAGGAATAATTGTTGGAAGGAGAGAGAATTCATTGATGAGATCAAAAACAAACTAGGAAATAAACTTGGCCTAGCATCTCAAATCATCAAGTTTTTCAATACAAAGATAGGACAAGATATAGGAGAATTGGGTATTGATGATAGAACTAATTCAGTTTTACAAACTAGGAAAGTTAAAACAAAGAAAACTCTAATGTTGCAGATGAAAGACAAATGTGAAAGTTTGTAGACACAGATAAATAGATTTTCCAGAAAATTTTATGCTTTGCAGCAAAAAGGTCTGCCTTCTTTTAATAATTCGAAAGGAAGAATGATGATAGAAGAAGATTATCAAAGATCACTAAACAAAGTAGAAATGGACAAATCAAAATTTGTTTGAATAAAAGGAGAACTAAGTGGTAAAAGTTTACTTCAAATTTTACTTCATTATCTTTTTATTTGTTATGAGGTAAAAACATCTATCATAGTTAAACCAAATATTAAGAGATGTACACAAGTGGATGAAGCTTTCAGAAAAATAGTTTATTTAGATTATCCAAGAAATGATGAATGGAAGAAGCTCGTTAAACTTGTTGAATAATTTTAGATAATTAAGGTAGCATTTTAATAAGTGATCAAGATAAGTTCCATATTTTGAGGAGGAAAATCAGAACAAATTCAAATACATTGAAAATGAGTGCCGATATGAGGGACAACCAAAGACATTTCAGGAGTAGATTTTCTATTATAGTCAAGTTGTTGAAAATTATCCAAATTATTTGGATAAAGAATTATTTTTCATTTTAAATCTATAGAAAAATATGATTTTTGTAAAGCAATTTAAATATACTATTATTTTTTAATGGAAAAGGGTTGATACCCGAACCAAACTTTCGAATATTTTTGTAATAATTGAAGTTTGAAGGTAATCAAAAGGTTATGTTTTCAACTCATAGCAGTGTTGTATATTGTGTGAGTACTTTCTTGTTTACATAAAAAAAAATTCTACATACATCTGAGATTGTGACGCAAGCGGAAACAGGAGCTTAAGAAACCCCAACAATCACCCTGCGATTCACCTTTTTATTATAACCCGACCTTTTCCTTTTAAACTAAAATTCCTTTGGAAAAAGGCCAAAACAATGAATTTTACCTTCCAAATTTGAAGCGCTCGTCGTACACCGATAAGTCAACGCGCATGATCCTTTGTGACCATCAATCTCTATCCATTTGACCTGATGGTTGTCAGAGACTTCAGATGAGACAACAAGCCGGGGGTTAACCGCCCAATAAACGGTTTTCTCTCTCTCCTCTATTGCTATGTGTCGAATGGTGAATGGGATCAGGGGACCAACATTCAATACCGCTTACAACTCTTGAGCCACCCAAAATATCGTTTACTATTGTGAAACTACTTTCACGATCCAACGGTTGCGATTAGTTCATGATCCAACAACCACGATTGAATCACACAATCGCAAGTCCCTTGGCCAGGCTCCTTCCACTTCAAAGTTGCGATGCGATGGAGGTCCATGGACCTGATAGAATTAAAAGCTTCCTTATATAATATTTTAAGTCTAGGTTTCAGATCCGATCTATGTTTTGCGTCGATTCTTAGTGTAAATCAGATTTTCACTTGCGGGGTCAAAACCATATAAATAAACTTCGTCGATCTGATATCGGTGATCCAACGGTCAGGATTAAAGCGGCACCAAACAATGAGATTTATAATAAAACCTCTAAATTCTATCAATCATATGATTTAGGCGTGAAACATAGCAAAACAAAGGGATAATCACTCGGCCCGAATACAAAGAAACAAAAGCACAACGAGGGTTTCCGCAAGCTTGATAATTGATCACACACACAATATCATTCATTCACATTAAAATAATTACAGAGTCTCGGCCTTGGCCCGTTTACACAAATGAAAGACCTCTGTTTCAAAAATCAATCCACACACTATTCTTGACTCTTGCTCCACTCAATCCACTCTCAATCCTTCCGCTCATTACATTTTTTCTTCTTTTTATCAATCGAAAATTTCTCTAACTGTGCCTAACAACTCAACCTCTATTTTTAATCAATCTAACAGCAAATCTCTAATTCCTAGCTCTACCACACACCTATGCTAACAACTCATCTTTGAACCTAAAATAAGACAATTTCTAACTATTACAACAATGAAATACAACTCATTTCTTGAGAGATCCAACCCTCTCAGTAAAACTGGCTTTTGACCAATTAGGTCATGAAATTCAACTCTTTTAACCACAACATGTGAACAAACTTTCACATTGTTGGCTAAGTCTGGATGCTCCTGCATCAGACTCCAGGGGAAGAAAATAATCATCCTTCAAACTTTCAGGACTTACTCCATACTTTTGCAATTCTGTTGTTGTCAACCAGCTAGCATCCTCCACTGGCTATCCTTTCCATTTGACTAGATATTGGAAATAAGATTGTCCTCTGGTTCTTTTAAATACTCTTTTCTCCAAAACAACTTCCACTTCTTTCTTAGTTGTCTTTGGCATTTGTTCTTCCAGTTCATAGTTTGAACTTCATCTCCTGTAGTTTCCTCCTGTAGCTCTGTCTTTGTCCCCTTGTATGGATACAAATCTGCAACATTGAATATAGGTGATATCCCAATCCCTTCTGGCAACTCAATTTCATATGCATTAGCTGAAAACTTTCTTACAATTCTACATGGTCCTATCTTTTTCATTTTCGGTTTATTGTAAGTTTTAGCAGGAAATCTTTCTTTTCTCAAATACACCATCACTAAATCTCCCACTTGGAATTATTTCTCTCTCCTTTTCATATCTACCCTCTGTTTGTATTTGTTTCTGCTTTCATGCAATTTTTCTTTGACATCTTCTTGTAGTCTCAACATTTGCTCTGCAAACTCTTCAACTTTTGCACTTCTTGTCTCCTATTTACCCAAATTTCTAAGCTCATACACACCTCTTAGATTCATTCCAAAAACAATCTGAAATGGACTCATTCCAGTACTCCGGTTTGGAGTATCATTATAAGCAAATTCAGCCTGAGCTAGTGCTAAATCCCACTGCTTAGGATTTTGATACACTAAACTTCTCAATATGTTCCCCAAGATCCTGTATACTACTTCGGTCTGTCCATCTGTTTGAGGATGGTATGTTGAACTAAAACTGAGATTAGCTCCCAGTTTCTTCCAAAGAGTTCCCCAAAAATGTCCTACAAACTTTGTATCTCTATCAGACAAAATACTTGCAGCCAATCCATGTAATCTTACAATTTCTGAAAAAAAATAGATTAGCAATATGTGTTGCATCACTAGTCTTCTTACATGCAATGAAATGTGCCATCTTGGAAAATCTATCTACCACAACATAAATAGAATCATTCCCCCTTTGAGTTTTAGGTAAGCCCAAAACAAAATCCATGCTAATTGCATCCCACGTTCGGTCTGGTATTGGAAATGGCTGATACAATCCTATATTTTGGCTCCTTCCTTTAGCATGCTGACATATCCTGCACTTCTCAACAAATTTCTTAACATAAATCTACATTTTTGGCTAATCATAAAAAGCATTCACCTGAGAAAAGGTTTTATCTTGTCCAAAGTGACTAGATAATCCTCCACTATGTTTCTCCTTTATTATGTTTTCCCTCATAAAACACTTGGGAATACACAACTTGCTACTTTTAAACAATAAGCCTACTTGAATGAGATAATCTAACCACTGCCTTCTATTATGAACTATTGGATTCTGAATTGTTGCATAGATATCTTTGAAATCTACATCATCTTTGTACATTTCAATCATTTCCTCAAATCCTACAACACCCACTTTGAATTCTTGCACAATAAAACTTACCATGCTCAATGCATCATTGATTTTATTTAACTTACCACTCTTGTATTTTATCACAAAAGTAAAGCTTTGCAAAAATTCTACCCATTTGGCATCTTTCTGGTTCAACTTCGGTTGATTATTGATGAACTATAAGGCATGATTGCCTGAATACAATATGAATTCCTTTGGTAGCAAATAATGTCTCCATTTCTTTAAGGCTTGTACAATAGCATAAAATTCTTTATCATAAGAAGAATACTTATCCTTAGCTTCATTTAGTTTCTCACTAAAGTATGCTATTGGTCTCTATTCCTGACTCAAAACTACTCAAATTTCAACTCCACTAGCATCTATTTCACCTTGAAATACTTTTTCAAAATCAGGCCAAGCTAAAATTGGTTCCTCTGTGATTTTATTCTTCAGCAATTTAAAATTCTTGTCTGATGCTTCTGTCCACTTAAACGGCTGATTGATCTCCTTAATTGTTTCAAGAATTGGTGTACAAATCTGACTAAAACCTTTGATAAACTTGCAAGACCATGGAAGCTTCTTACCTCAAATATATTTCTAGGAATATACCAATTACAAATCACTTGGACTTTCTCTGGATCCATTTTCAATCCTTCTTTAGAAACTAAAAATCCTAAGTAAATCAATTCTTCCTTCATGAAACTACATTTCTTCAGATTTATCAGTAGTTTCTCTTTTTGCAGAGTTCTTAAAACCAATTTAAGATGCTCTATATGTTCCCTTACTTTTACTAAAAACTAGAATATCATCTAGATAAACAATAACAAACTTGCCTGCATATTCCTTCAAGACTTTATTCATTAATCTCATGAACATGCTAGGTGCATTAGTGAGTCCAAAAGGCATCACTAACCACTCATACAACCCACTGTTTGTTTTAAATGCAGTCTTCCATTCATCACCTTCTCAAATTCTTATTTGATGATATCCACTCTTCAAATATATTTTAGTAAAATACTTTGATCCACTCAAACAATCCATTAAATCATTCATGTGTGGCAAAGGAAATCTATACATGATAGTGATCTTGTTTATGGCTCTGGAATCTGTGCACATACGCCATTCTCCTCCTTTCTTTGGACTGAGTATTGTTGGTATGGCACATGGACTAAGACTTTCTCTGATTAGCCCTTTATCCATCAGCTCCTGCACTTGTCTTCCAACTTTTGCATTCTCTTGAGGAGTCAATCTATATCCTTCTTTGTTTGGCAAACTTGCTCCTGGTATTAGATCAATATGATGACTAATACTCTTGATCGGTGGCAATGCATTTGGCAACTCATCCACAACAATATCAGCAAAATCATTCAACAAATTTTTAACCTCTTCAGGCAGCAAATCATCCAAGTTTGTGGAAGTTAAAATTACCTTTGGTCTCCCTATGACAGAAAAATGCATTTCTTCACCTTTTTCAACCTCTTGTAATAGCTCCTTCCCACTCATCATCATAACACTACTTCCAGGTGTTCCTTTGTCAGCGTCGTCCTTCAATGGCAGCAATGTATGTTTAGTTCCATCCTTCTCTAGAGTATAAGTGTTTCTCTTCCCATCATGAATAGCTTTTCGATCAAATTGCCACGGTCTTCCCAGTAATATACATCCATGGGCATTACATCACATAATATCACATCTTTATACGTACCAATTTGTATCTCAACCTTGCATTGCTCTGTCACAATAATTTGATGTCCCTTCTGTAACCATGACACTCTGTAAGGAGTAGGGTGCATTGTCTTTACCAACCCTAGCTTGTCCACCATCTCTATAGAAACAAGGTTGTTAGTGCTTCCACTGTCAATTATTACTTTACAACACTTACCTTTTGATTTACAGGTAGTTCTAAATAAATTCTTCCTCTGTGCTAGTTCTTCAATCTCCTTCTCTGTCTTAAGCAAAGTCCTTCTCAATAACAGAGATTCTCCTACTTCAGGTGATTCTTCCTTTTCCATAAGTAGAGGTGGTTCTAGCCTTGCCTCAGTCACATTCACATTCCTCTGACTTGCTTGTTTATTATGAGGATAGTCCCATGATACATGTCCCCATTCTCCACATGTATAACACCGAACATCTCTTCCTCAACCTCTTCCTCTGGGTGCAAATCTTCCTTTGTTAATTCTCCCCTCTATGGTGGTCTGCTACTTGAGCTACTTGCTTCATGTTGATGTTGTTGTCCCCTTTGTCTGGTAGTTCCTCTACCTCTTACTAAGCTTCTTCCTCTATTCCACTGATTTTGTTTTCTCAACATCTCTTCTGCCTTCAAACCTACTTGATAGGAATCTTCAATAGTATTTAGACTCAACAAGTTGATCGCATCCTGGATGTCATACCTTAAGCCATTGATATATCTAGCTACCTTATCCATGCCATCTTCTGCATGTCCTTCTCTAATACTCAATCTATAAAACTCTTTTGTATATTCCTTAACAGACATTCCTTTTTGCCTTAAATTTTGCAATTGTTTAAAAAGATTTAACTGATAATCTTTAGGCATAAATTTAGCTTTCATTTTACTCACCATTTTGTCCCATTGCTTGATCTTGGACTTTCCTTTCCTCGTTCTGGATGTCTGTAGCTCATCCCACTAGATAGCTGCATGACCCTTCAATCTGGTAACTGCAAATCTCACCTTCTTTTTGTTGTCAACTTCCTCTTCATAGTCAAAATATTTGTCCAATGAATTGATCCAATCCATTAGCTCTTCTACATTGAGACTCCCTTCATATGTTGGAATTTCCATATTTGGGTTTCCTCCTACTTTCGCCAACATCTTGATAACTCTAGTAGTTTCATTTTCCTCCCCTTCTTCCTCAGAAGATTCTTCTTTAGTACTGTCAGCTCCTTCATCAGGTATTCTTCTCTGAGCAGTCTCAATTGTTTCCATTCTCGTACACAGACTCCAGATCTCTTCCAGTAGAACTGCATTTGCTTCAGGTCTTCCTGACCAATGCCATCTCCTCTCCTTGGCAGAAGTTTTGCTGCAACCAACCTTAGCTACTGCTTTGATACCACAAATGACGCAGGCAGAAATAGTGGCTTAAGAAACCCCAACAATCACCCTGCGGTTCACCTTTTTATTATAACCCGGCCTTTTCCTTTTAAATTGGAATGCCTTTGGAAAAAGTCCAAAACAATGAATTTTACCTTTCAATTTTGGAGCACTTGTCATATGTCAATAAGTCAATGCACACGATCCTTTGTGACCATCGATCTGGATCCGTTTGATCTAACGGTTGTCGGAGATTTCGGATGAGACAACAAGCTGGGGGTTAACCGCCCAATAAATAGTTTTCTCTCTCTTCTTCGTTGCTACGTGTTAAATGGTGAATGGGATTAGGGGACCAACATTCAATTCCGCTTATAGCTCTTGAGCCACCTGAAATACCGTTTACTGTTGCAAAACTACTTTCTCGATCCAACGATTGCGATTAGTTCACGATCCAACGGCCACAATTGAATCACACAATTGCAAGTCCCCTAGCCAGGCTCCTTTCGCTTCAAAGTTGTGATCTGACGGAGGTCCACGGACCTGATATAATTAAAAGCTTCCTTCTATAATATTTTAAGTCTGGATTTCGGATCTAATCTATGTTTTGTGCCGATTCTTAGTGTAAATCATATTTTCTCTTGCGGGGTCAAAACCATATAAATAAACTTTTCCGATCTAATATCGGTGATCCAACAGCCAGGATTAAAGTGACACAAAAAAAATGAGATTTATAATAAAGCCTCTGACTTCTATCAATCATATGATTTAGGCGTGAAACATAGAAAAACAAAGTGATAATCACTCGGCCCGAATACAAAGAAACAAAGGCACAACGAAGATTTCCGCAGGCTTGATAATTGATCACACACACAATATCATTCATTCACAATAAAATATTTACAGAGTCTCGGCCTTGGCCCGATTACACAAATGAAAGACCTATGTTTCAAAAATCAATCCACACACTATTCTTGACTCTCGCTCCACTCAATCCACTCTCAATCCTTCCGCTCATTACATTTTTTCTTCTTTTTATCAATCAAAGATTACTCTAACTGTGCCTAACAACTCAACCTCTATTTTTAATCAAGCTAACAACAAATCTCTAATTCCTAGCTCTACCACACACCTATGCTAACAACTCATCTTTGAATCTAAAATAAGACAATTTCTAACTATTACAATAATGAAATACAACTCATTTGTTGAGAGATCCAACCCTCTCAGTAAAATTGGCTTTTGACCAATCAGGTCATGAAATTCAACTCTTTTAACCACAACATGTGAACAAACTTTCACATTGTTGGCTAAGTCCAGATGCTCTTGCATCAGATTGTATAGAAATCTGGGAAAAGTTGGGTTGAGTGTCAACCTTCCTGACATCCCACTACAAAGTTATGTTCTATATTGAGTGTATTGAATGAACAATGTGTTTGATTTAATTACTCTACATCAATAGATTGTTGCTTCTATATAATCCATTATATGTATCATTGTTCTCTATAGAGATTATTATATACGCTTCTGCTCATTTAGCTAATTGAATATTCAGGGAGGATATTTGATTTTTTGAACTCTCCTCCATTCTTCTACCAAATACCTTTAAAGAATTGATGTTGTTACTGTTCGAAATCAGCACATTGAATATTCTTTAAATTATTAAGAATTATTAACATAAAGAAGGGTTTGTATCCTTGAATCATCCATTTTCAAAATATCCCCCTCACATAGATGCTTTGACACAATTCTTTAGTTGGGCACTGTCTACAAAGGATAACAGAACCCACTATAAAAGGATGTACAAGGAAATAGAAAAGGAGGGTAGTATTTTGTTCAATTCTTGGTATTAGTAGTTCATGTGGTCCAATTCTTTGGAAGCTCTTGAGTTTTGTATATACTCTTTAATCCTTATTTTTGCAAAGATTCCTAAAGCAACTATTTGTCTTGTATATATATCTAGTAATTAGAAGGAATTAATGGGAGGTCTATTCGTATTTGGTGTATATGAGTCTTTTTGTTGTGGAATGCATTATTTATCTTGTTAGGTGTAATATTTAATGGTTTTTTATGTGAATTTTCATAAATTAGTGTGAGTTATGTATATCATCCTCATATGAATTTTCCTACATTTCCCACAAGTATCCTAGGTGACTTATCTTCTTGAATTCCTAGGGATTGAAATTGTTGGTACTTATGGGGTATTTGTCAGCCAAGTTGTTCAAACCTTGGGTATATGACCCCTACTAGTAATTGTGGGGTATTTTTGGGCCAAGGTGTTTGAACCCATGGTCTATAACCCCTACACACCAACAACTATCATATGGAATTTTTCTATTATTCTTTAGTATTTATAGTATGAAAAGACAAACAATATAGATATTTATAAAAATAAGGTGAGGTGAGAATCAATATCTTTATGATTGATATATAAGTGTGGCAAAATTTTGTTAGTGTCACCCTTGAACAAAGCACCTATTTTGAGTCATATATTTCTAGATGAGATTTTCAATATTGCCTTAGTATTTATTCCATGATTACAAATTCACCTTCGAATTCCTTGGATTGGTCCCTCTTCTAATCCTTATGGAGTATGCATTAGTGCCTCCTACATTGATAATGAACATCATCATCTCTTTTGGCATCAATTTCTACCCAAGTCAACAATGTGTCATGATATTTTTTTGAGTTTGATAATCATGTGTTAGCAATTCCGTAGTTGTCTTAACCATCCATGTTAAACATTCCTTAAGTCAAGTTGTTCCCATTTTACAATCACATTTAATGCTAGTTTCAAATGACACAACAGTGCCTTCTCATCGATAAGTATTCTTCTATCTACAACAACACATTTCACTAAGAGGTAGAGTTAAGGTTTATAACATGTTATGACTTAATTTCATCGCTGGTGGGTTTCCTTGTGTTGATCAAATGAAATTAATCATTGGTCACTAACTAAGTGGTTTCCCCTATGTTTGACAAGAAGACCATTATTAGCATAATGGGATTTGTTTTATACCGTGAATTCTATTTTCCTCGTTAGTTGAATCCCTCACTTTTAATAGTTATTTTCATCAATGGTTCTTGATTGGAGGGTAGATATTATGTATTATGTTAATTTATTACATACAAAAGTATTACTCAATTGTTTTCTTTATAAATTAGTTAGTGTCTGATAAACCAAATTAATTCATATTCTTATTCTAACTTTGTTTTGGTTGATGTGGAATGCCTCAATTCATATCTTTCAATGGATCTCTTCTTATCAACTCCAACTCATTTCTATGTGAATGATATTGAGATACCTTTATAGTACCTTTGGCCTTATAGCCATCAATAGCAATTTCTGTTACAATTGATAATATGTATTTATCAATGACCCTTGATTGGTTTATCATAAAAGTGTTTAATATTATCACATAATTCCCTAGTGGGATACCATTCCTTTTGTTTTACATGCATTTTCATCATTTATTGTAGCTTTCACCTTTGTGCCCAGTGATTTGTTACAATTTATTTCTTTATGTTTATTGTTGAAAGTAGCAACAAGAAAAGCCCCAAGGGTTAGCTCAATCGATCAAGTCGGGGCCTCGCCAGATGGGAGGTCACAAGATCAATTCCCGAAAGCTCTTGGGGTCAGGTCTTGGAGTAGGCCGAGGGGTGTCAACCCAGATTTCTTCGATGGACATAGCACCACCCATTGACTGAAGGTGTCTGTGAACCACGCAAAAAAAAAAAAAAAAAAAAAAAAAAAAAAAAAAAAAGCATCAAGAAAAATCCTAATTTAATTTGCCCTTGAATTAAATTGGGATTTAAATTTTAATTCCACATCTCATCGCAACTTGTAATAGTTAACTAAGTTAATTTGACTTAGTTGGCTCAGTTAATTCAAGTTGAGGGTCTAAGTAGAGTCATGTAGAGTGTCTCCTACAATTAGGAGCACTAGTTGAGTTTATTTTGAGTTGTAATTATTTAATTCAGTCCAAATGAGTTAAAGTCAGTTAAACTAGTTCCAATTGATCGAGGAATTAGTTGGAGCTCCAGTAGTGGGATGTAACCTGCAGTAGTGGGGTTTTTCATGTAGTAGTGGGGTGTAGAGTGCAGTAGTGGGGTGTTTCCTGCGGTAGTGGGGTGAAACCTGCAGTAATGGTGCACTACTTTACGAATAGTGGGGTGTTTCCTGGAGTGTAGTGTGGTGTTGCCTACAATGATCAACCAGTAAATTGAAGATTCACTCATAATTATGTCATGCATGTCAAATCATAGAAAGACCCAGTTGAAATTTGAGTTCAAGTACAGTGTACTATTAGTTGTAAAATCATCTAAATTAAAAAGATGGTGCATGCAGTCAGAAGAAGGCCTAAAATAAATCATTCCTTAATTAGAAAACTTACTAATTTTAACTATTTGAATTTCCTTTCAAACGAGGAATGAAGGAACAATTTTAATCATTTTTTTGGTGACCACGATTTGGTGAGACCAAGCAATAGGAAGCACAAGTTTGTGCATGGAGCTTGTGAGAGCAAGGAAGTAGCAACTTGGAAGGCTAGGAATTTGGATAAGTATTGGCCAAAGGCAGTCAGTCAGGCAGAGGATAGAAAATATTTGTGCAAGTTGAGCTCAAGGTTTAGCAGAGTATATTGTATTCATTGAATGCTTGCCTAGGAAGCAGTGAGATAGATAGAGATAACAGCAGAGGTTTCTTTGGCTTGAGCAAAGCATTGTAATCTTCTCATATTTTTTTATTAATGAAATATGCAGATAGTAGGGGTTTTTAGCTATGGCTTTCCCAATAAGATTATTGTGTTATGTGTGATTGAATTATTTCTCATATATGCTTTTGATTTCATCAATCATTTAATGTTTCCATTGATGAGTAGAGTAGATTCAATTCTATTGTTTTGGTGTATTACAATTAGAAGATTGAATCTACATGGTATCAGAGCTAGATTTGTAGAAATTTCTACATGGTATCAGAGCTAGATTTTTAGAAATTTCTACATGGTATCAGAGCTAGATTTGTATAAATTCTATATGGTGTCAGAGCTACATTTGTAGAAATTTCTACATGGTATCAGAGCTGAAATCATGGTACAAGAGAAGAATTCAAAGTTTTCATGTAGATTGATGGAGCTCTAGTTCAAGGCAGATCCAGAAGACCCTATGTGCAAACTTATTAATGGAGCTAGAAGGATTCTAGTGCGTAGATCAATGATCCAAGATTTAGTGACACAAAAAGGAGTTGTGATCATTGATATTGGTAGATTGAGTAGCAGCAAGATTTCCCATAAGGAGATCGAAAATCGGAGGGAGTTTAGTTTCAGGGGGAGAAGCGCTATAGAAGCTAGTACTTCAGGATCTGGGGAGATCAGACTCATTATTGCATTGGTTGTAGCAGTAGTGAAGAATTAGCAGTAAAGTAGTAGCAACAACATTATGAGTAGACCATATTTAGCTCATGCATGCAAAGCCTTGAGGAGCAAAAAGTTTACAGACTTGGTGGTTGAGAGGGAGCATGAATTACCTCTCAACATGCAGCCTTAGCAAGTTGTGGGCAGAGGAAGCACATGCGTACATACCTCCAAGTGAGAGGTGGGGTGATATGAAACCTTAGTCCAAGAGTTTCCGAAATTCTGCAGGATCCATTGAGGTGTTTTTTGTCTCATGGATCATTACCTTGCTATGGGGCCCCACAATATTTAGTAGTAGGAGGATTAGTATCAGCCAGATACTGAGGAGTGCATAGCAGTGTTGACAGCAGAGTGGGAAGGCTCAGTAGCAGAATTAGCAACATCATAGTTCTCCCAGTAAATAGTTGCAGGAACAATTGATTTAGTTTATTTTGTTTGGATGCTTTTAGTTGCATATGTTGCAGTAGCAACAGCAACAGTGGCAAGAGTTTCATGCAGAACATTTCAAAGGTATTGAATCATGATAGAGTTGAATTCCTTTCTTGTTGAGAGGGAGTGTTGAAAATAACAAGAAGAAACGTTAAAAATAACATCAATAAAAATCCTAATTTAATTTCTTCTTGAATTAAATTAGGAATTAAATTGTAATTCCACATCTCATGAAAACTTGTAATAGTTAACTAAGTTAATTTGACTTAGTTGGCTTATTTAATTCATTTTGAGGGTCCAACTAGAGTCATGTAGTGTGTCTCATATAATTAGGAGCACTAGTTGACTTTATTTTGAGTTGTAATTATTTAATTCAGTTAAACTGAATTAAAGTCAGTTAGACTAGTTCCAACTAATGGAGGAATTAGTGGGAGGTCCAATAGTGGGGTGTAACCTGCACTAGTGTGGTGCATCCTAAAGTAGTGGGGTGCATTGTGCAGTAGTGGGGTGTTTCCCGTAGTAGTGGGGTGTAGCCTGCAGTACTGGTGTGTTGTCAGCGGTAGAGGGGTGCAACCTGCAGTAGTGGCGTAATTCCTGTCAAACAATGGGGTATTACCTAAAGCGCAATGTGGTGTTGCCTGTAGTGATCAACCAATAAAAGGAATATTCACTCATAATTATGTCATGCATGTCAGAGCAAAAAAATACCCAGTTGAGATTTGAGTTCAGGGGCATTGTAATATCAGTTGTAAAATCATCTAAATTAAACAGATGATGCATGTAGTTAGAAGAATACCTAAAATAAATCATTCCTTAATTATAAAATTCACTAATTTTAACTATTTTAATTGCCTTTAAAAGGAGGAATGAAGGCACAAGTTTAATCATTGTTTTGGTGAGCACAAGTTGGTGAGACAAAACAATAGGAAGCACAAGTTTGTGCGAGGATCTTGTGAGAGAAAGGAAGTAGGAGCTTGGAAGGCTAGGAATTTGGCTAAGTATTGGCCAAAGGTAATCAGTTGGGCAGAGGATAGAAAATACTTGTGTAGGTTGAGCTCAAGGTTGAGCAGAGCATATTGTATTCATCCAAGGCGTGCCTAAGAAGCAGTGAGATAGATAGAGATGGTGCAAAGGTTTTTCGGGTTGGAGAAAAGGATTGTAATCTTCTCATATTTTCTAATTAATGCACTATACAAATAGCAGGGGTTTTTAGCTATGGCTTTCCCCAAAAAATTATTGTGTTATGTGTGATTGAATTCTTTCTCTTATATGCTTTGTGATTTCATTGATCATTTATTGTTTCTGTTGATGAGTAGAGTAGATTCAAGTCTATTGTTTTAGCATATTACAATTAGAAGATTGAATCTACAACGAATTTCTACATGGTATCAAAGCTCGATTTGTAGAAATTTCTACATGGTATCAGAGCTAGATTTGTAGAAATTTCTACATTATTTCCAATGTGTTCATGTCATTTCCAATCATTGTATTTATTTCTCATGCATTTCAAATACCCTACCCTTAAATGATACATGCACTTTTGTGTGTCCATATCATGTACATCACCCTTTTATTTTTTTCATATGTTATTATTAGTATTTATAATACAAAAAGGAGAAAAAAAAACCAATATTTATAAAAATAAGGGTGATGGGAGAATCAACATCTTCATCATTAATTTATAAATGGGGCAAGAGTTCATTATTATCACCTTAAACGCAACACTTTTCTTGAGTCATGTCTTTGTAGATGGGATTTTTAATATAGAATTAGGATTTATGCCATTATTATAAATTCACATTTATATTATGCTAATTTATTACTCTCCAAATCATGGAATACACCCTAGTTCCTTATGCATTTACCATTTATATCATTAGTCTCTTTTAGCGTTAGTCATTTCCCAAGTCATCATTTTTCCATGCTAATGTTTAAGGTAAGTTTTGACTTTCGTAACCATTTGTTATCCATTCCTTTATTTTCATAACCATCCATGTTAGCCACTCTTTGAGTCAATTTGTACACATTAAACAATCACATCCAATGTTTTTTCTCATGCTAGCTTCAAAGGACTGTAATCTCATTGGCATGTCTTCTTGTATCAACTACAACACATTGTTGTGAGAGATATACTAAGTGTTAATAGCACCCTTGGATTTATTTTTATTATTGTTACATTTCCATGGACTCTTCAGATGGAAATCATTATTGATCACTAAATGAGTGTCCTCCCCTATGTTTGAAAATAATACCATTATTCATGTAATGGGATTTGTGTTGTACCTTGGATTTCATTTTCTTATTGCTGGAATGCCTCACCTCCAACAATGTTTTTCATCAATGGTTCTTTATTAGAGGGAATTTATTGTGTTATTTTCAATTAGTGCATTCATAAGCAGTATTTGGTTGTTTTATCTATCAAGTAGTTAGTGTCCAATAAACAAAATAAACTCACATTTCTATTATTACCTCATGTTGGTTGATGTGGGATGCTTTAATTAATTCTTTCCAATGGATCTTTTCCCATTTAACTCTAAATCACTACTCTGTGAAGGATATTGATAGACGTTATACTACATTGTGACTTGCAATCATCAAGGGCAAGTTCCCTTACAATTTATAGTGTGTATTCATAAATAACACATGATTGATCTATCCTGTGGGTGTTTGATGTTAGCACATATAATTGTACTTTCTAGAATGTAGTATGAACCTTGGTGCCCATTATCACCATTGATGAGTTACCTTGTGTTTAGAAACAATATACACCAGTGGCAAGTGATTAAATGGTGTTCCCCAGGTTTTGCTTCAATAAATTTATTAAGATGGTGTAGATTCATATATTATGATAGATTTGGATTTAAGACGCTAAGTTATGGTGGAATCGTTTTTTGTGTTATCACTTGGATTTTGATAGTAGCACAACCTTATCTACAAAATTAGTAATTTGGATTTATTTGTTCCTTTTACATCTCCATTTGTTCTCTTAATATGCATTGATATATAGATCCACTTTGTGTTTTATCATGGCTATGATTATGAATTCACATGGAATCGTTATGTTTTATTTCATTGCAATGATTTTGCATTTTATATACTTCATGGTTCTATAATGTACTTGACATGGTGCCCATGCCTTTTTCTTTGCCTGAGAATGGGTATTCTCACCTTGGGAAAGAGAAGAATATAATACTCTAGTATTTCTTTGCAACTACCTTCCTAATCCTTTCTTTTTTTAACTCTTAGTTGGTTCACCTAAAAAAGTTGTATTGATTTATCATGTATTTTGATTATCAACTCCACTTTTTCCTTCACACATTAGGATACATCTATTATGGCTATATTTGGTCCTCTAGACCAATTGAATTGAGCCAATCCATGATGATATATCAAATAAACAAGTTTCCAGTCATTTGAACAAGTATTGAAGTATCTTAACTTTATGTTTTTTCCCAATAGAAATGAAATTAATGTGCTCCATGGAAGTTTCTAGCTAGTAACCTACACATGCATTCAAAATGGGTGCCAAAAATGAGTAAAAAAAAACATCAACCGTCAATAAAGATCATGGAGGTCATGCACTTGTGCAACCTTAATATCTATCTCCAACTAATGGATCCTTTTTAGCCATATAAATAATATTCCATGAATGGATAAAGGAATACATCCTTATCCTAGAAAACTTGGTGAAATTATTTTATCCTAAAACCTCTCCTTCCATGCTTGAATTAGTATTGTGTAGGATTTTTTTATCCACGCCTTGTCTATGCTACCAAAGTAATATTTGTGTCAGGCTTATTGAGTGAGAGTTTGATCAAGAGTTTGATCAAGTGCCTGAGAATGGAGGAACCTACACTCAAGTGATGGAGGTGCCACAATAGAATTGAGTATGAATCTATTGTTGTGTAATTATTATTTCATTTAGATATATCTCTATTCTTCCCCCTACCCCCACCAATTCCTTATGTTTGGTATATACATTAAACTATAATGTTAGGAATAGTGGTTGAACTGCAAAGCTAAAAGTAGTTAGGGTTAATGTTTTTAAATGTTATTTTGATCATTATAAATGTCAATATGGAAATGAGAAAGTTATTTTTGTATTATTGTCTATAGGTACACTGGGAATATTTTTGTGGAAATCTAATTAATCAAATTTATTATAGACATTAAGTACGAATTTCATTTACTCAGTATCCCTCTCTATATTATAAAACCTTAACTTCTAGAAATTATGATTGTTTATCTATCAGCTACTTGATTAGTTAGACACCAACCCTCTCAACTAGGATTTGTAACTAGCATGGAGAAAATACCTAAAAGCTACAACATAAGGCCCACTAGTTAGCTTGAGTGTGTAATCAATAGATATTGTAAGATGGCCTCATAAAATAAGGCCCACTAATTAGCTTCCATAGCCTCATTAACGAAGTCCCATTAGCTAGTTATGGTTTTGGTTAGCTAGAAATTATGTATAGTAATAGAAATAGTGTAATAAAGTATGAAAAGTATTTTGATAATGTATTGGGTCTCTACTCACTTGGAGGTTGACTCCTCAAAGAGACAAGTGAATATTTTTTTTATATCTAGAATATTAATATAGTTTTACCTATTATTGTCATTTCAATACTTTAGTTCCATTTTATTGACTTTCTATAGTTATATTCTTATTTACATTTCTTTGGCTATTATAGTTTAGCTATCAAGGAACACCACATGTGGTATTAAAGCACTTTCATATGCCATTATGCATGTGACAGCCCCAACCATGGTTATCTCATGAAAAGCAATGTAAATATTCTACAAAAAACAATGGGTTGAGTCAAGGGACACAGATTCCAGAGGCTAGGGAGGTTACTTGCTTAGGATAGTCAAGCATTCCTTATTGCAAGAAATCTGAACTATTTTTTGCACTCATTAAAGGATGTTTGTTGAACCTTAAATGACCTGGTCCTTGAATTAAATATAGAGAGAGATAAGAGAGGAGAATCCAAGATAGCAAGAGCGAAGGAGTTTGGAAAAAACAATAAGGAAATACAGAGCTATCAGTTTTCGGTTGGCAAGGTTGGTGGGAAGAAGTTATCTCCCATGTGAGAAACCATGGCCTCTCAATTCCCTATATAGCTAGAGGGTGGAGATGGTATTCCTCTAGAGTCCTTTGATGGCTAGGGTGGAGGGTTGTTCCTTAGAACCATGGAAGGAGGATCTTTGCATCCTTCTTGTTGTGTGGTTTTTATAGTGGATTCTAGAATTCCCCAAGATGGTTGGAACCACTGTGTTGTTCTTTAAAGGTTGGAGACTTGTTTCCCTGCACTTCCTTCAAATTCTTAGGTGGAGAGGAAGCCTCTAGATTCCTTTTATGTATTGGTTTGTCATCATTGGATAACCATATGGTGGAGGTATCTGGCCTATGGACTCCCTATACATGGGTTAAATTCTAGGTAGCTGGTGGGTGGAGGAAGGAGAACCTTTGCAATCCATTTTTCAATTGGAGTTTGGTGTTTTATTCCTTTGAGGAAGGCCCCTCAGTCTCTAGAATCTGGCTCGAGGATGATAGCTACAACTGAGGACTGGTTGTAGTTTTCTATGGTTGGGTGGAGAGTCCTTAACCCAGACTCAGTTTCCCAGACACCAGTTTTCAATCTAAGATAAGTCTTTCTAAATGTAACTTGTGTTATTGAATGTAATGGTATGTGTTTTGACTGTTAAACTAAGTTTGCATTGATTACCTAAATAGTGTAGGGTTTACTATCATAAATGGAAAGGAATGAGACTCTGCTAATTGTTCATGTGACTACGATTTTTCTCCAATGTCTGGTATGTAGGGACACATGCATTTATATCAGTTCCATAGGCACTGAGTGTATACAACGTTGCAGTTAGTATGTGTAGCACCAATGAAGGCATTTGTTATATAGGATTATGATTGCGGACAAAAGTATCTCCCCTAGGTCAGTGGCTAACCTAGAACAACAGAGAGACAAGGAACATAATATTTTTCCAAAAACTAAATATATGATGGAGTGAGGCCTACCTGGAATCCTTCGCACACTTCTCTCCTTTTGCTTGGAAGCTCCAATTCCATCTCTAAATGCAAAAATTAGAACCTACACAGCCTATTAACACAAGCTACGAAACTATGAGATCTATGTAGTATCATCTAAGTACTTCATTAAATAGATCAACATGGTATTTAAATAAGTGAAATAACAACTTCACATACAGGAAAACAATGAATTATTTACATTAATATAAATGGAAGGATATTACAACCATGAGTAGTTGTTTATCTTATAGAATAGCTCCTCCAAGTCGTTGACTTGTCCTTTCCTTGTCACAATATGCACATCTAGTCACCCTAAATGCATGAGATGATGACCATCACTATAGCAGCATAAGGGAAAAATCACTCTCCAAATTCCAACCCCCAACCACATAGAAGGTTGGGAATATATAGAGAAATAGGGTAAGTTGGGAGTTCTTATCCAATTACCAATCTAGGGTAAGAGATCCACCTTTGATGGAGGGATAGGATCAAAGGATAAGTGGTGAAAACTACAAAGTAGGGAAGGATAGGAACTGAATGTTTTATCCAAGGTAAGTAGTTGAAACAAATTCTGGAAACTCCTAAAAGGGAAAGCTTCTGGAATCTCGGTCATTCTCTCAAATTTATAGAACCAACGCAGGTGCAAAGGGGAGCAACTTGCTAGTGACCAATGCAGGCCAAAGTGGAACAACCTGCTGGTGAACACAACCCAGTAGGCATACAGGGAGTGTTGGTCCTCAAACTGGCTCAGGTGAACAATTTAGGGCTGAAACTTTGGGGGATGAAGGGAACATGCTTAGGTATTTGTGCAATATGGTCACAAGGGGGAATATGATGTTGATTGATCCCATTAGGAAGCTCATTGGTCAAATGTGACAAAATGACCTATAATAGAATGCCCCCTAAAGCACAAAGTTAGATATGATGACTGATGAATGAAGTGCCTTACCTTGTGACAAGTCGGAATCAAGGACAACCAGTGAGCTTCATCTATTACAATACATTTACAACATGACATCTTTGTTTTTTGAGGGAAGCATACCCATACTCATTTCATAAGCTAACATAACATGCACATTGATCAAAAGATGCATCCACAGATGCAACTAGTGGACGCACGACTGGATGAATGTCTATATGATCACAGCTATCATACATTGTGATCTTTGTATAACTCCTGAAATCGCAGCTCAGATGGATGAAACTAGGTCTGGGATCTTCTATCTCGTTCACATGACCAACCAATGTACGAGTCTAGCCATGTGAATCAGTGAGTTCTATTTGAACACGGTAGACACCATCTGATTATCGGCCAATAATGTAAGTAGTTAACAGGTGCAAGAGAAACCATCGATTATGTTAATGGCTCTAAAGGTACTATAGTAAAATCTATATGGTGTGAATAAACAAGTTGATGTTGAACACCACATAGAATATTTTGGTCAAAGACCATCGATGTAAACTAGTTGCCAAGAGCAAGGAAGCTTTACATTGATGTATTCAAGCACCAAGGTACCAAATGTGTGTTTCTAATTCAACTTCCTAGATGATGTGTTGATTTTGATAGGAAACGACCCATCACAGGAGGGCCTTGATGTATCCCCCATCAAAGACAAGAAATAGTTATCATGTCTAAGACAGAATGATTAGAATGATGTTGACATGGAACTTGATCAGGAAAGGCAAACATGAAATGAAGGCTTAAGTGTATTGTAGCAGAGATCAATTGAATGATTTCTCTAGAACACATCGACAATGCTAAATGGAGTTTGCAACATTGACCTAAAACCAAAAATGGAGGTTCTAAAAACGGTATGATAACCAAAATACAAGCAGATTACCCAACCCAACAGCCACAGAGATGAAGTGGAAGATTGTCATGCTTAAGAGCTAATCGTTGCCATTAGGAAAATGGAATCCCTTGTTTTCCCAATTTCCCCAACCATACTATCAATACCTCTTTATTTTTTAACAAGCTTGAGGAGGATAACATATGATTGATCTGTAATTTCATCCTTCAGATGAATCCCTACAAGTATATTTAATGAACCGTGAGGAGTGATTCAGCCCCATCATTATTGATGAGTCCATCATTGTTTGATGTTTTATCGAGTCCAACGAAGGTAAAACTCGACATCCTTTTCATGTTTATAGAGCTTGAAAAAGAAGTGAAAAAAAATCTCCAAATGTCCCTTTTCGTAAGTAATCCCTTAGGTCCGAAAAAATAGAAAACAATCCCTAAGAGAACCTATAAGCTATGTTCGACTAAGGTATTCCTTTTTCATAGTTAGTCTATCTTAGACCGGAAAAGGGTTAAACTTATACTAAGTAGATGTATTTTCATTTACTTTTATGAGTTTGAAAAGACAAGTGCTCGACAATCTTTTCACATTTTGGGAGTCTAAAAAAAGCTAAAAGAGGACTCCAAGTGGGGTTCCTTTCTCTTAGGTTTAAAGAGCCTGAAAAATAGATAAAAGTATACTATGTGGTCAAAGTAACATATTCAAACATAATGAAAACTTGCTAACAGATGTTGGCCTTCTCAAAACACCCCAAGAAGGATTAAACATACATGTTTCATAGTAAAAATGAAGTATATCTAGGTCAAAATACTAAAAATGAATAAAATAATGAGAAAATGAGCGTAAATATACAAAATGACTTCTCATTTTTACCATTTCACATTTTACCTTCAACAGTGAGTATTTGGAGCCCTTTTTCCCTCTATCTTCTGCAACTAATTGCAGCCAATCTAGGGAACCGTTTCGAGTTTCGTTGTTTCCAAGTAGGAACTAAAACATTTATTTATCGTTCCACAACCCATTTTTGTGTTTTCATGCAAAATTTTTAAGGTTTTTAGGCTCTTGGGGTTCATAAAAAAGGCCCTAGGACCAACACACCCCGCTAGTGTCAAAAATTGTGTTGCACCTAGGAACAGAAACACTGCAGACAGAGGTGAAATGCTCTGGTAAACACTGTTGGGGTATGTTGGGCACAGTTCTCTAAGTTTTCTTTCAGTTTTGCCTCAAATTTTGTCAGGTTTTTTGCATGGGAAATACCCTACTGGATTCCTTATTGATGTTTTAGGTACCCATTAGCACAAAATGGCGTTCATTTAGAGAGAAAGATAACATGAGGAACAAGATTTGAATGCGGAAAATGACCTTGCTACCATTCAGACACTCAAAAATTGTGGGTTATTGAAATTCTTTTGGCTTCCTGGTATGAGGCAACAAATGGAGTTCTTGAAATAGCTTGTCCATTCATGGGACATTCAGGCACATGCATTCAGGTTTGGGGAAAATCTAATCAAGATATAGGTAAAGGATATTTACTTTCTGACAAGATTGTTAAAGCGAGGTGCCCCCATCTCTCTTCGAGGTGGAATAAGCGTCAATGAGATGGTGAAAGACTAAATCACTACCTATTGTTTACCTCAAGCCCTTCCTACTAGGGATGGAAAGATTAGCATAAAGGATGTGACCCAATTACCTTTGAGAACTATCTTGTTTATTATTGCAAGATTGGTAGGTAGCTCAACACTACAGTAGCAAGCAAATCATATATGTAGTATGGGATAGAGTGTCTAGAGCTGATAGTATTCAACTGGAGTGAGTGTGTCTTGGTCAATTTGAAGGAACATCTTACTAAAGAAAAGGAGGGGAAGTTGAAGAACTTTAGCTATGGGCGATCTTAGTCTCTTTTTCTCTAGAGTGGTTACCATTACTGCAGCCTCAACAGATTGTACTCAAGCCCATCGATCTGAGGACCCCATGGATGAGGAGGTGGATAGACCACATGACCCAACATGCAGGCCCATCAGTGATCAACTTTTCACCAGACTTCTTTGGGTGGTTGCATAGGCAGTTCATAATTATTGATGATTATCCTTACGTAAGGATGGATTTTCATGATGATCCTGAGCTCGAGTTGCCTGATGGTGAGAAATGGGATGCTTCAGGTAAGATACTTCGACCATTAATTTTTTGAAAGTTTTATGATTTTTTTTGTGTTTTTGATGTTCTCTAGATGAAACTATTTGATGTTTTCATGCAAATATGGGACCTGTTTGACCAGTAGGTGCTACATATCTTTGTCACATAGAGAGACAACCACATGAAGAGGCAGTGGGACCTATACAGGTCATTGCGGTAGGACAGGATGCACTACGGGATCCTGAGGTAGTTGAGATCCTATCAGAGGTGGAGTGCCACATGGAAGGACTAACACATGGGATTGATGAGACCATGGTTGTTCAGCTTCCATTGCAACTTTAGCGACACTCAATCGGAGTGCCTTATCGTATTGGTCGATTACTATGAAATATAGCTCATGCAGTGTTGTTTTCTCATGAGCACCACTGATTTGTCTACTTAGATGTTTTGCATGTAGTTTTTATATGGGCGATGTAGCCATATGTGTCTCGAGGCACACATTTTGTAAAACCAAACTTCATATATATATATATAAACACACACATTGTTTCCTAGTTCCTATTCTGCTTTCAAATATGATGTGATGTGAATTTGAAAGTTATTTACATTCGTTGCAAATGTCCATCTAAAACAAAATTAGCTAGGGCATTTACTAATGTGTTAATATTTATATAAATATGTTCATATCATATGAAATTGAAATTTCTTTCTAGAAGATGCACTCCAAAAACCATGCGAAGGATGGTGGGATTTCTCACTTAATAGATATTAGCGAGTTGTAGTACTATGGGTTGTGAGTCAAGCCTGATGACTATACGGTGGATAACGTGTGAAATAGCATCAGATAGTAGCTCAACCACTGCGTTATACTCAGTGATGTTGTTAGTAGAGCAACCAATGTAAATCCCTTTCATACTCAATAGCTCACCATTTGGAGAAAAGATATGTTGTGGAGGATAGGTTCCGAGTACTATGGCTAGCACCATCGGCATAACCAATATATAATTTGAGAGAGGTTGACATCTACAAACAAAAAGTAAAAAGAACCAACAGAAACCATGGAAAGCTCTGAAAAACACACTCAACACACCTATAGATAGTATGTACACATTTTATTATGCATGGGATCAATCATAGTATTTTTTGAGGTACAACCCATTTCTAGGTTGTGCCAGTGCAACTCCATCGAGGTCTACTAACTCATAAGTCCCTTTTGCAAGGACACGCTTTCCTAGACCTAACTTTTCAGCCTCCTGATCATATAAGAGAACCATATCTCCTTCTGAGAAGACTCTAGGATTGAAACTTTTGTCATATTGTACTTTGATACGTCTTTTATGGGCTTCATTGGCTAATGCGGCATCGCGTTGGGTTTCATCCAAGCAAGTTAGATGTAAAAGATGCTCCTCCTTTATGGAAGTAGCAGGAAGAAGTTTGATAGCTAGTTTCAGCGATGGAATTTCTCATTTGATGGGGAGGATCACTTCTAGACCACACACCAACTAGAAGGGTGTGAATCCGATAGTAGTCCTAACTGAGGTTCAGTATGCCCACAAGGCAGCAAAGAGAAGCAAGTTCTAGTCTAATTTTTGGATCTATCATACATTGAAGCATAGTCTTAAGAACTTTTTTGATCCCCTCAACTTGTTCATTAGCCTAAGGATAATAGGTAGTGGAATTTTCATGTGAAAATCCCAATTTGGAAGCTAATTTTGTCATCATATGATTCCAAAAATGCTTCCTGTGATTCGTTACTATTGCTTACAGAACACCAAACCTAGTAATCACATAGTTAAAGAAAATGTATGTAATTGTTCCTCAATGTTGTTGAATGTAGGCATCACTTCGGCCCACTTGCTAAAGTGGTCAACAACGACAATAATATAGCCATGCCCTCTGGCCGAATGAAGATTACATTTCATGAATTAGATACCCCATTATGCAAAGGGACCAATGGTGACAACAGGATGCAATGGCGCAAGTGGAGTGTGGATTTTACGATCATATATCTGGCACGCATGACATTTCTGGACTACGAGGATATAGTCGTAGAAAATGGTGGACTAGAAGTAACTGGCGCATAATATATTTTTGTGCAGTAATGTAACTAGATAATTTTTGTTGCATGCCCTCGAGTGGAATTCATTGAGGACTTTCTCGTCCTCCTCAAGAGTGATGCACCTCCATAAAATCGTATCGATACCACGACAGTAAAGTTTGCTGCCGGTAATCACGTAATTTCGGGATTGGTACGAGATACATCATTAATCTGAGCGAGAGGTATTAGGTCGAAAAGTCTAGGTCTAGAGATAGATCAGAAAATATCCATACCATGGGTTAGATGGCGAGATCAAAAGCAATGACTCATCTGCGATGGAATCTTCAGATGTAGATTCAGCATCAAGGGCAAGCGAGATCACACATTAGCTCGACAAAAACTAAGGATTTATTCGACTTGGACTTGATGAATTCTAGTTCTAATTCTTGGATAATAATGATCCACTTAGAGTAATTTCCCCCCAATAATTGATGTGACAATATTTATGTTGTAGGGTTGCAATCCAAAACGAATGTAGTTTTACGAAGCAAGATGTAATGGTGAAATCTCTGGATGGCTTGAACAGCTGCCAAAACTAACTTTTCTACATGAGTATACTGGATCTCAGTATCGTTGAGGTTCCAACTCAGATAATAAATGGGATGTTCATGTTGAAAAATGTGCAACAAGAAATGTTAAATTTAGAATGTGCTAAAAATAGACCTGTTAAAAATAGCATGTTTAAATATAGCAGTTTGACCAATGAGATCATTGGCCACATTGGGTGAGAGGTGAAACTGCTAAAAATTAGAAAGTTCTAAAAATAGCATTTCTGGGTCCCTTCCTGTTTATAGCAGTCCCTAGTCTATCTATAGGAAGTAAAATTAATTTTGGTCTTAATAGCAGTTGGAAATATTAATTAATCAATTCAGTTGAGTTAATTAGTTAAGGAAATTTGAATTTGAAGTCTTTGTGAGCATGCACATAAGTTGTCCCACTGATTGACGAATTTATCCTTAATTTCCTCCACTGATTGAGGGAATAAGTATGAGTTCTATAATGAGAGAATCAGTTGACTTAGTTCTAACTAGTCAACTCTAGTTAGATTATTTTAACAAGTTGTTAAAATAATAAAATATAGTTTGTTAATGCTTTCATGCATGTGACAACTATTATTTTAGATAACTGAGGATTCAGTCATGGATAACTGTTGCATGTCAATTCTGTCGGAGACCCAGTTGAGATCAGATGTGGGACAACGTACTATCAGATGCTTGGATATTTCTAGTAAGTATTCCTTGCATGGAGAAGGATCTATTATAGGAGATTGGAGGACTTGTGGCCTATAGATTCAGGCCTAGGTAGTCCATGATTTTCATCTTCTAATTGAAGATCATTAGAGTACAGAGAGAGCAGGATAGCTATTGAGCTAATTCTTTTTGTATGTTGAAGAGGATTTCCACTTGATTGATAATACAGTGTTGGGGTTTTACGTTGGTGCTTTCCCCAGTGATATATTCTATGTTATGTGTGATTGATTTCTCTTGATCAGTTATGCATGTTTCTACTTGATGTTGTTCATGAATTCGATTAAGCTTCCACTAAATTTTTTGTAGAAGTAGATCAAGTGTTTTTCTTTAGTACATTGCATTACCAGGTGATCTACAGGTGGGAAATTTCTACATGGTATGAGAGCTAGCTGATTTGTAGGAAAAATTCTAGAAAAATTCTACATGGTATTAGAGCTAGCTGATTTGTAGAAAAATTCTACAAAATTCTACATGGTATCAGAGCACAGGTGATCAAGCAAGAACAGTATACTAGCAGGAGAAATTTTAAGTTTATTATTCAGGATATAGATCTCAAGTTTTTATCACATCTATTTCATCGATGGCATTCCATGGTTTGAGGCTTGAGTATGCCCTTGGTGGCAGCTCAAACTATATAGCTTGGAAGGATCGCATGGAGGCAATTTTGGAAGATAATGGCCTCAAGGATTTCATTGATCATGAAATTCCTAAGCCTACAAACAAGATTGAGCAGGTGGAATGGAGGAAATGTGTGGCTAGAGCTAGGAGAATTCTCTTGGAGGGAGTGCGAGATCACATTGCCTTGAGCCTCCATGGGAAGGAAACTTCGCATGCAATGTGGAAAACATTGAAAGATTTATATCAGAATTGCAGTAATCAGAGGAAGCTGGCACTGAAGGAAAAACTTTGAAAGATCAAGTGTGAAATGGATGAGACGATCTCTATGTATCTTACCAAGCTCATCACATGTAGGGATGAGCTTGCAAGTGTAGGGGTCATGACATTGGATGGGGATATGGTGAGTCTAGCACTCCTTGGCCTTCCTAAGAGCTAGCATAGCTACCAAGACACAGTGAATGGAAGGGAGAAACTACCAGATTGGGAATGACTATGATCGAATTTGATGCAGGAGGAGATCAAACGAAGCACCAGAGAGAGTTCTTCATCCATGCATAATGAGGATAATTGTGCCTTAGTGAGTAAGGCGAAGAAGGGGAAGGAGAAGGTTTCTCTTTCTGAATCCAGTTCTTCCAATGATGGGAAGAAGGTTGACAAATCAAAAGTGCGATGCTTTCGTTGTCATGAGGTGGGCCATTATGCTGCAAATTGTCCACGGAGAAAATCCAAGAAGGGATCCGGGGAAGGATCTGAAGGTGAGGCACTTGCTTCATAGTTTGAGTTGGATTTCACACTCTTCGCATGCATGGTTCATCCATGGTGGGAAGTGGTTGGTTTATTGATAGTGGAGCTTCTTTCCACATGACCGGCGACAAGAGTTTGTTCAGTACTTTGGAGGAAAAAGATATCCAGATACTCATAGCGATGGGTAATGATGAGAAGTATAGTGTCTCAGGTGTAGGCATGGTTATTTTTCAGAGGGAGCATGGATCTCGCCTTACCTTGACTGATGTCAAGTATGTACCAGGACTGATGAGAAACTTGGTGTCGATCATGATGTTGGAAGATAGAGGCTATGATGTAGTCTTCAGTAAGGGAAAGGTTTTCCTTAGACACATCATCACTAGACAGGTGAAGCAGATTGGTTCACAGGTCAAGAACCTATATGCTCTTGAGGTTCAACATGCATACAAAGCCTTGAGCAGCAAGGCAAGTGATGGAGACTTGGTGGTTGAGAGGGAGGGTATATTACCTCTCAACATGCAAAGCCAGAAGAAGTCGTAGACGATTGTGGAGGAGCCACGATTGGTGCAGCAGCTTCAGGAGGTTGTGGAGTAGCCACAATAGGGGAAGCTGAGAGTAGATCGAGTAGAGACATCTACTCATGCAGAGACCTCCAGTAGGGGGAAACTTCAATCTAGGTGGGCAGAGGGATCACGTGCAGCCATACCTCTAGGTAGGAGGTGGGGCGATATAGAGTGATCGTCCCAAGGAGGAGAGGTAGGATCCTTGAGGTACCCAACCTCTTGGATGAGACCTTGCTACAAGAGCCTCGATGAGGAGTAGCGAGAACTAACTGATTGGGTAGAGACAGATGTGGATGGAGCGCCAGAGAGAGTGACAATGCAGGGAATCCCAGGACAGCGCATAGCTAGCAGGCTACAGCAATGCGAGAGGCGCAAGTGTTTTGCACAGTGCTAGGTGGCACAGAGAGGTGTGCAATGGTGCGAGATGCATGGAGATGTTGCAGTAGTGCAAATGTCAGAGAGGGAGCACTTGTTAGTAGCAGGTAGAGCTTCAGCATCAGAGTATGTTCCTAGCCCAACAGAGGGGTTAGTTGGGAGTGTTTTTGTTCCAAGTGTTGTTGGAGCAAGTGGACCGGGTATATGTGTTTCATGCAGAACATTCCAGAGTTACAGGATCGGGTTCGGGAGAGAAAGCCTTTCTTGTTGAGAGGGAGTGTTGAAAATGTGCAACAAGAAATGTTAAATTTGAATGTGCTAAAAATAGACCTACTAAAAATAGCAGTTTGGCCAGTGAGGTCATTGGCCACATTGGGTGGGAGGTGAAACTGCTAAAAATAGAAAGTTCTAAAAATAGAATTTATGGGTCCCTTCCTATTTATAGCAGTCCCTAGTCTATCTATAGGAAGCAAAATTAATTTTGGTCTTAATGGCAGTTGGAAATATTAATTAATTCATTCATTTGAGTTAATTAGTTAAGGAAATTCGAATTTGAAGTCATTGTGAGCATGCACATGAGTTGTCCCACTGATTGAGGAATTTATCCTTAATTTCCTCCATTGATTGAGGGAATAAGTATGAGTTCTATAATGAGTGAATCAGTTGACTTAGTTCTAACTAGTCAAGTCCAGTTAGATTATTTTAACAAGTTGTTAAAATAGTAAAGTATAGTTTGTTAATGCTTGCATGCATGTGACAACTATTAGTTTAGATAACTGAGTATTCACTCATGGATAACTGTTGCATGTCAGTTCTATCGGAGACTCAGTTGAGATCAGATGTGGGACAATGTACTATCAGATGCTTAGATATTTCTAGTAAGTATTCCTTGCATGGAGAAGGATCTGTTATAGGAGATTGGAGGACTTGTGGCCTATATATTCAGGCCTAGGTAGTCCATGATTTTCATCTTCTGATCGAACATCATCAGAGTACAGAGAGAGTAGGATAGCTATTGAGCTAATTCTTTTTGTATGTTGAAGAGGATTTCCACTTGATTGATAATACAGTGTTGGGGTTTTATGTTGGTGCTTTCCCCAGTGATATATTCTGTGTTATGTGTGATTGATTTCTCTTGATCAGTTATGCATGTTTCTACTTGATGTTGCTCATGAATTCGATTCAGCTTCCGCTAAATTTTTTGTAGAAGTAGATCAAGTGTTCTGCTTTAGTACATTTCATTACCAGGTGATCTATAGGTGGGAAATTTCTACATGGCATCAGAGCTAGCTTATTTGTAGGAAAAATTCTATAGTTCAATCCCCATATTGTCTTCTTGGACCAACACCATAGCTATAGTAGAGATGGTGGCAGCTAGGTACAGGAAATAGTCACGCTAATAGTCAGGGGGATATAAGAGAGACTCACGAACCAGTACATATTTCAAGGCATCAAACGCTTTCTCTGCAGCGTCATCCCAATGGAAGGGAATCCCTTTTTTTAGTAAGAGAGTAAATCCTTTCGCCATTTCAATATAGTTAGGGATGAACCTCCTCGAGAAGTTAGCTTTCCCTTGGAGTCTTTGTAACTGAACGAGGGAGGAAGGCGCAAGAAACTCAACGATTGCTTAGAATTTTAAAGGATCAATACGAATTCCTTATTTCAAAATAATGAAACCAAGGATTTGACCAACACCAACACAGAATACACATTTTTGCGGGTTAATTCGAATGTTATAATGTCTACAATGGAGAAAAATGGCCCGTAAATTCATGGGGTGATCAGCCCGATGCTTGGAGTGAGCAGGGAGATCGTCCAAATAGGGTTGTAGGATATGCTTGATGTTGCAAAAATCATAATCCATCACACGTTGAAACATGGCCCCTGCATTCTTTAAACCAAAAGGGAGCTTTCTATAAGTAAAAGTACCCCAAGGAAAAATAAATGCAGTTTTAGGTTGGTCCACCAGGAGAATGTTGATTTGATTATAGCCTGAGAATCCATCCATAAACGAATAAATCTCACAGCCAACTCAGTCATCAACAATTTGGTCAATAAATGGGGTCGGGTAGTTTTCTTTAGATAAGCACGATTTACATCCCGATAATCAACACATACTCAGATCGTGCCCTGTTTCTTCATGGCAGGGACAACATTCAATACCCAATTAGTTAAAGTAACAGGGTATATGAAACCAAACCGAAGAAGCTTTTCGATTTCATCTTTTATCCCAACAGTCTTCTTAGGATGGACCAAACGGAAGCACTTCCAGACGAGTTTAGCATCAGGATACGTCTTGATTTCGTGCACTACTATGTTTGGGTCGATACCTATAATATCTTCATATATCCAGGAAAAGCCATCTCTGAACTCACAAAAAAGGGCCCGATAAATCTTGATTTCAGAAGAAGTACAAGATGCTCTGAAATATAAATCTTTTACTATTCCTATTTTAATCAAAATATCGAAAGGAATGGTTTCTTCAATATTTGAAAGGTTCTTTTCATAGTTAATCTCATGAACGAAAACGGAATTCGTAAAGGGTTCGAAAGAATTAGGTAGGTATACACCACTGAGATTATCTTCAATGGTATCTGGGAAGGGGAATGATGATGATTTTCATCCCACAATGTGTCATCTAACATCATGATCTCCATGATGCTTTCGTCAGTAGAGGATGTACGTGAGAAAGGATCATAGGGTGTGCCATAATTGAGTGATCGATTTACCCAATTGATTGAAGAAAAAGTATGGGACGAACAAGATGAATAAATGGCTTTGTAAGCTTTCGCAACAGGGCTAAGCGCATTTGGTCGCCAAAAATTTTGATGTTAGTTTCATCAGGTACAATCCATGGATCATCCAGGATCATAAAGGATGATATCGTGTTGATATAAGAAACCGAAGGGGAGGAGTTGGGAAAGAGAGGGGGAGGGAGTGAAAAGGTTCCCATAATTGATGAATCCTTCAACAAACCAACTCTAACATTCTGATAGGAATGTAGGGTTTCCCCTACAAGAGGGACACTTCCAATAACATTGGAATCAGAGGCGAAAAATGTGAGTTTATCTATGGTCACGATCTCGCCTGTATGAGTAAAGGAAATCCTTCAAAAGTAAGTTGAAATGATGGTAGCAATAGCATAAACCCATGTATGTCCCATTAGAATATTATAATCCAGAGGTTTTTCGATAACTTCTACTTCAACAGAGATGGATATTCCCCCTAGTTCCACTTGGAGGGAATTCAAAATCCCACAAGGTTTGTATGTCCTTCCATCAAAGGCTTTTAATGTGGTGGTCGATTAACTCAGTTTGGGTGAACGAATCGCCTTCCAGCAAGATAAGATATGATGCAGGTCGAGGCTCCCTCGTCTACAATAGAACGATGAATGTTCTTACCACGGACAATGACCTAAATCATAAAAGTTAACTGAGCCAGAAGTTGAGAGATGTAGTTTTCATGGGAGAAAACCACTAGGTTGGAATCCAATGGATCCACATATATGATAACTGAAAAAACAAGGCCTTCTTTTGGGTGGGGTAGTTTTGCAACACCTCAAGAGTCGACATAGATGATGGATACTGAGCCAAGTCTTCAACTATGTTGTAATTTTGAGTGTCTCTCGAACGAGGGTTGAAAGCATACTTATGGATAACACCCTTCATAAGCTTGATAGTCCATTCTATAGGAACCGGAGGTGGAATAGGATCAGATGAAGATGGTGCCAAAATGGGAGGTTGATTAGTAGCTTAGCCGTTTGGAGGATTCGCATTATCATAGTCCTTATTCTGAGTGGCGACAATGACATCAGATTTTAGCTTAAGGAGGAAAGCATCAAAACTATGCTAGAAAGAGGCATCACGGGCAACCATATGAGTATCCTGATTAGGAAACGAGTCGGTCAACATAGTGGGAGAAGTGGATGATTTAAGAAACTAATTCACTTCAGCACGGTATGAAAAATCACGCGTAAAGTGATCCTCATTACAAATCAAGCATGGTTATCAAGGCTTTCGTTTCTCATCAGAAGACAATTTTTTTTGTTTATCATGCAGTGAGGAATATTTCTTTTTATTACCTTTACCTTTCTTCTTGCTTCCAAGTTGTTGTTGAGACTTTCCTATATCAGATGAGACTGAATTTATCTCGGAAGCAGAAGTCGTAGGAGGATGGGATGGAGGGTTTTTTACAGGAGCAGTAAGAACAATACCATATGGTTTACTCACCGACTGTGACTAGTAGAACCTATAATGCCATCAGCAGCATGAGATTCTTTACCAGGTGAAGGAGGAATAGTATTCAAGGTTATCAGAGCATTCGGTATCTTATAATAGAGCATGCCCGATTGGGTATAAACCAAATCTAAATATTGAGCACGAGCAATAACTTTCTCTTTGATCATGACTCCACCTTTGGCCACATCTTTTTGTTATGGGAGCTAACAGAGATTTAACAAACCATTATGCTAATAACTGATCAAGAACATAAGTCTTGACCAACCAACGATGGTGCCTCCACTCATGAATGTGATCTGAAATGTGAGTAGAGTTTGATTGTTTGAAGTTAGTTAACAGTTTCATTCCAGTTTCGTATCTGATGGACAACTAGAAATGTGTGAGGAAGGTAGTGGCTAAAGTGTTGAAGTCGTGAAACAATGCTCTAGGTAACTCAATATACCATTTAGTTTCGGTACCCGTAAGCATTTATTGGAAAAGATGAAGTCGAACGGCATCATCATTAAGTGAATTGGATAAACACCATAGATGATACATCATAACATGTGTCGACAGGTCTTCTCCAAGATTCTCATTGAATTTTGGGATATCATAAGTCAACTTAGTGGGAATAATTGGGAACCATGGTAATGATAAATGGGTTGATTAGTAAGACGACTTAAATCTAGGAGTTCAAGAGTAGCCACAAAAGGAAACTACTGATTAAAGTCTGGAGTCGGATGACCTGGATACGAGGGGATAGCCTAGGCAATAGGAAATTGCATTCTTGGATAAGGAGGGTTCTGATAATAAGGAACCTAATTACCAGAATATGGAGGGTTCTGATAACCAGCATACAAGTGGGTTTGTTGCCCAATCCCAGGATGGCGATAAATTTGTTGGAATGGTTGGGTTTGGATTTGTTGGCCTTAAAAAGGCACTTGATGTATGGGTTCGATTGGCTTTAAAAAGGTACTTGGATTTTCATTTCCCCCTAGTACGGGTTCGATTGAGATTGCACCAAATTTTGAATAATTTGACCTACCGAAACTTGAGGAGTACCTTGTGCAAGTGATTGAGAAGGTGAGGGACCTTGTACAGTTTGACTAATCGGGATTTGGGGAGAACCAGACACCGTTGGAATGGGGTGTAAAGGTTTGATAAAATGTATTTGAGCTTGTTGAGGTGTTTATGGATAGGTAGGAATTTGTGATGAAGACCTTACAATTCAATGATTCAGCAATCGATCCCAAAATGAACCAGGTTGAAAAGGTAAATTAGGATGCCAAGCACTGGAATCCATTCTAGGATAAGGAGGACTATAACTAGGTGGATTACCATATTGAGGTATACCAACAACAGGTTTTCCCCCTGACATGGGAGGATGGGCTGATGTAGGAACTTGTGATCTAGATGGAGGGTAACCAACATAAGAATGGTTGGATTGTTGAGTGTACATTTTCCCACTAATACAAGGGAAAACCTACTTCTCTATTATAGGTGTCGATAGAGGAATAAAAGCAGACTGTGTGGCATTCATAAGAGAAGTACCAGACATTATTCCTAAATTGGATGACATGGGGGAGGTCCAAGGACTGGAGGCCACACCAGAAAAGGTACCAAATAAAGATCGATATCCAGGTGGGACAGACAGGCCACCATATAAATGAGTTTCTGGTGAAGTTACAAACATATATGAGAAAGCGACACTTGATTTCTCAACCATAGCGGTGGACACGGGTTGGGAGTTTGAATCATATTCAGTCATGGTTAACATTCCCAAAGAATATTGCTACGAGAGATTTATAGGTAGGCATAAAGAATCAGGTAAAGGATATTGTGTCGAAGGTTGAAGAGACGGAAGAGGATTGGTTTGATAAAAATAAAGTCCTTCCCAATGAATGGGAGTAGAAGGACGAGACTCTTCTTAAGGAACCTCTTCAATACTCATAAGTTCGTGTGGAAGGGGTTAATCGTCAGGTCCAAGAGATATTGGTTATGTTTGAGACAAAGGAAGAGAGGAGGAAGGTCCCAATGAATTAGGTGAAGATCGTTGAGGCTCCCCAGGTTTAATAAATTCAGGAAACAAATTTTTTTCCTTGGGGAGATCATATTCAATGACCTTAGGTAAAAAAGTTTCAGGGACTTCTATTTCAATTGTGTCAATGTCACCAACAAGAATAAATGTAGTATCGGGTTCAGATCTCAAAGGGAAAGACGATTTTGGATGATCAATATAAGGAGGATGGCTAGAAGTAGTTCTCGATGTTCTTGATTTGGTAGTTTGAATTTTCCTATGCATTGGACGATGGTTAGGAGTAGCCTCTGGAGGAAGAGGAGGCTTATTTTTCATTCTAAACAAACGACAGGGAGGGGGATTTTGTTCTTCCACATTGGATAATAAATTTTATTAACACAAAAAGAAATAAATCAAAAAGAGGGTAGTCTAGGAATAAAGGATTACCAAGCAACCGTGAACTGCAATATACACCTTGGTGAACCAAGCCCTTAACATATGGCAACTAATCTCCCTGAATTTTGTGTTCGGTGTATCACGGTATACAAGGAAGTAGACTCGGTTACCTATGGATGGATAGAAACCTACTGGGGACTCCCAAAAATATACGTGACGGTACGTGGGAGTGTAGTCCGTAGTATTGTTGTCTAATGCATAACCGTTTGATGAGAGTGTTCTCGTATACTTTATGTGCATGGAGCGCCGCCAATATACCCGAAGGTACATGGAGTACGATCCTATACACTCACATACATGGAACAGGATTTCACCCTTAGGATGCAACGCTGGAAAACAATGACAGCTCCTATGTTTAATGACACTGGAACATATCTCTAGCCTAGACCTCTAAATGTTTACGTTAATGTTACAAATGATCCTTAGGTTGATTCAATCAATTTTATTGTTTATCTTTGATTATGTTTCAGTTTTAGCGCTCACCACGATTGTCACCTGAATATCCTAAAATGCAAATCTAGCATGAGAAAATAGAAATCCTTTCTCTTTCAATGAAAATCTAGCTAAGGAAGGAAAGAAACAATCAAGATGCAGCACATAAAATGCAAGATGCAAATTCCTTTCCAATGCAACTATTCCTATGTTAATGCACATGCAAAACCCTAAATGTCGATGCAAAAATTTTCTTCCCACCACACTTCATTTCCAAAATGAAGAAAACTAAGATGCAAATGTTTAATCACTGATTCAATCACACTTTTCAGAATGATGACTAGAACAACAATTCATCCAAGCGACCAGCAATCAAACGAAATCAATTTGCAAGTGTTCAAATTATAAGAACAAAGAAAAATCAAAACCAATTCTTACCAAAGGCAAACAACACAAATGAAAACCAAACAGAGGCATTAGAGATACCATAAGACAATGAAGACTCGGGGAAGTTCAACTGGAAGTAGGCTAACCAAAGAGAGGCTCAAGAACTAAGGAAAAGTTAATGCAAAAATAGGGGCCAACATTGGTGTAGAAGAGGCACCGGTGCATTGCAACACTAGTGCAGGTTGGCCCCGATGAGGTGCAATGCTCTGTCAAAGCCATAGGGGGTGTGTTGGGCCTGGGAAAGAGGATTCTAACACAAAAATTGCACAAAAGTCTCAATGAAATCACTTCCTAGGTATTTTCTTGGTTGGATGATACAACAAAGGTATGTCAAAGAGGTAATCAAACACAATGGACAAGGAAACCACCAAGGGAATACTCCATTCCCTAGTGGAGCCACCAATTTGTTATATGGGATTTATGATTGCGGACAAAATTATCTCCCCTAGGCTAGTGGCTAACCTAGAACAACAGAGAGACAAGGAACACAATGTTTTTCCTTAAAATAAATAGATGACCGAGTGAGGCCTACCTAGAATCCTTCACACACTTCACTCCTTCTTTAGCTTGGAAGCTCCAACTCTAGCTATGAATGCCAAAATTAGAACCTACACAGTCAGATAACACAAGCCAAGAAAATATGAGATATATGCAGTATCATCTAAGTACTTCATTAAATAGATCAACATGGTATTGAAATAAGTGAAATAACAACATCACATATAGGAAAACAATGAATTATTTGCATTAATATAAATGGAAGGAGATTACAACCATAAGTAGTTGTTTATATTGTAGAAGAGCTCCTCCAAGTTGTTGAGTTGTCCTTTCCTTGTCACAATATGCACATCCAATCACCCTAAATGCATGAGATGATGACCACTCACTACAATAGCATAAGGGTAGAATCACTCTCCAAAATCCAACCCCCAACCACATATAAGGTTGGGAATATATACAGAAGTAGGGTAAGTTGGGAGTTCTTATCCAATTACCAATCTAGGGTAAGAGATCCACCTTTAATGGAGGGATAGGATCAAAGGATAAGTGGTGAAAACTTCAAAGTAGGGAAGGATAGGATTTGAATTCTTTATTCAAGATAAGTAGTTGAAACAACTTCTAGAAACTCCTAGAAGGGGAAGCTTCCACAATCCCAATCATCTCTCGAATTTTTAGAACCAATGCAGGTGTAAAGGGGAGCAACATGTTAGTGACCAACGCAGGCCACAGTGGAACAACCTGCTGGTGAATGCACCCCAGTAGGCATACAAGGAGCGTTGGTCCTCAAACTGGCTCAAATGAAGCATTCAGGGTTGAAACATTGGGGGATGAAGGGAATATGATTAGGGCTTTGTGAAATATGGTGATAAGGGGGAATAGGATGTTAATTGATCCCATTAGGAGGCTCATTGATCAGATGTGACAAAATGGCCTATAACAGGATCATAACCTTGTTGACTGACTAAAAACTTGACCTAACTGTTAAGTTGAAATAATGAAAATTCTATGCACAGTGGGTCCATGGAGGAAACATGCATAAGTCTCCCAACACCACTTAGAATTATGAGCATTGCTAAGGTTCTGAGATGGATGGACTTCATATAAGGAATGTAAAAATACAAAGAATTTGGATGTTCTTGATTATGTGTTTTCGGCCTTGGCTTAATCCCCATAATTTGTGATAGAGGCATCATACATCCCAACTGACCTTTAATAAACCTTGTGTGTAAGTCTTCCACAAGGTTGGGGTCAGAGGACAATGGAGGATAAGCATTAGGATGATGGGATCGAGATGACATGTCCCAGAGGTTCTATCCCGGAGGCGCAAAAGAGGAGAAATCAAGGAGAAAGTTGGGATGATGGGATCGAGGACGGTGTGTCCCGAAGGTTCCATCCCAGAGGCACAAAAGGGGATAATTCAAGGAGAATTTTAGGGTGACAGGAACTAGGATGACATGTCCTAGAGATCCCATCCCGAAGGTGCAAAGGGGATCAAGTAAGGGGAATTGTCAGGGTGGTAGGACCGGATGATGTGGCGGATAGTACCATGGAAGAGTTCAGAGAGATGTGATCCATCTTATAATTATGTGCCTATTAGTAACCCCCAAGTTATTTTGGAAACCTAATACTGCCTTTTTCTGGCACCCCCTATAGTGGTTTCAGAAAAGTTGATGGAGGGGTGTCAGAATTTATCCCATCCATATATCTAGAGATGAGTAGTTTTAATAAATTGCTTTTTGTGCCACCCCTTCTCTTGTTAACATTCATTCTTGTTGACTCATTAGAAATTCATTGATATGTAACACGTGTATCATGGATAGTCAATAGTTGTGAAATTTTCACAAGGTGTAATCATCATGGGGTTCGGGCGACGGCGAGGACCACTGCATAGCGATCAATAATGGATATTTGTCACCTTGATATCCAAGTCATGTGCCCCCCCCGCCCCCCCATTTACATCAATGGGGAGGGTACCCTCGTGCATGTCACCAAACGAAATTTTGAGATCAATGGTCCGGATATTGTTAGAACCCCCCCCCCCTTTTTTGCGTCAACAGGGAGGGTACGCCCTGCGCAAACCATCGATCTCCCCATGCAATCTTGATTGTTAGATCTAGTGGGTGGATGGTGGGGACCGCCAAAGTGAGGCAATGTGGAAAACCCTTATAGCCTATGCCATGGATATAAATATGGTGTGGAGTCCACTACTTGCGGCGGTATGGCATACAATAAGTCCATGACATATTGTGACTTCCAATAAGAAGTAAGGTGAATAAATCTGAATAATGTGTTGAATACTTTGGTTATTTATACATACATGTAGTCGATTTATAATACTTAAGAGTAGAAGAAGAGTGGTAACCATAATTAAATAATCCAAACCCTTGGAGGGACAAAATATAAAAGGAAAAAATATTATTCCATTCTTCTAATAGCATAAGAGGAATTGGATTAGCAGTAACCATCCTAATGAAGTAAATGGGGTGTTGCTACAATGTACCCAATTTTTAGACAATATTTTAAGTATAGAGATGTGTTTCAACACCTTAAAATATAAATATCTTAGTTCAAGAGGTAAATTTGTGGTTCGAAAGCTAAACTTAGAGAATAAAAGTGGGGTCACATAGTTACATGCCTTTATACACCTATGTTGGTTATTGGAAAGTAGTACAACATTGGATATACTTTGCTTATGTATTCAACCTTTGACATGGCCTTGGGTATATCAAACACCACTGAAGCACACCTAAACCATCCTTACATAAATCATGTCAATCATCTTGTTGCTAGTTCACCAAGAAAAACACTTAGAGGGATCACTTTTACATACCCAAGAACCAAGTAGTATAGAAAGATGTATGGTCTATCCTCCTCAGTTAATTCTATGAAAGATTCATATGAATACTATAGCACCCCCCAAGACATGCAACTAAAGAGCATTGCCACTCAAGTATACCATGGTTACCACAAATTTTGTCTCAGTAGTCAACTCCCTCAAAAATCATCCACTTAGTAACCTACCCATCGACTACCCATTGATTAGATAAATATGTTATCTATTGAATACCCATCAATCAAATGCATGGATTGACTAGTACATTGAGCTCCCATTGACCATATGCATAAATTTACTATCTATCGATGGTATAAACATATCTATTGTACATCAATTTCCCATCAACGATATAACAAATATGTTGTCTATCAACTTTATGACAATTGAATACATGAATTCACTAAATAATAATTATGCCAACCAAGCTCTAATAATAGTTAACAGCATTTTAAATAGCTATTAATATTTTTTGGATGAATTACCAAACTAAATTCCTCTATTACAGTACCAATGTAGAATAATTCAAGCATGTTTTGAATATTGCATGCACGATGCGACCATGTTATGCATCAATTAACATGTTCATAATAGAAATATAAATATGTACAACATATAGAATAGACAAACATTTATACATAAAAAAAAAAATAGCACATCACTGAAGGATTTAACACGTAATAAATAAGCTTATACGTCAAATGTTCCACCCAACCATAGACCAAACTAATCTAAATCTCTCAGTAATCGATCACCCCCAAGTTGGGGCTATAACTCCAAAAGGGAAAATTCTCACCTAGAGCCATCTATGCTCACATAGTACCAAATAGGTACTAGGCAGGCACCAACTACAACAGTGCCCCTAACTAAAGTTGTGTATCTTGTAGCTTGCACAACCAAGGTAATGCACCCCCTTCTCTACCTATGTAGTCCTATAGGATATGACACTGCCCTTCTATGTATTATAGTATTGGACAACCAAGAAGTCTCAAAGTGTAGTAGCTCTATGAATTTTGGCTACCCTCAAGATTCTTTCAAGTACCTCTCAAGCCTCACACTAGGAAACCTTTTCCAACTAATCCCCCCTCAAAGATCCAACCTTACCAAAGAAGAGTAAGAAGAATTTCCATAGAATTAAACCAAGGAATTCACAATAGTTTCCTAGGTCATATGGATTAGTATCTATCCAAACTCACCTACCCTCAAGTCTGTAGCATGAACCAATAGGGGTCCAGTAATGGACTAGTAATGAACCACTAATGACCAACAATGTACCCAGGAGAAATGATGGTTAGTGATTATAGAATGAATGAGATAATTATATGATGATGACTTTCATATGCATATAATATTTCCACCAAGTGTTGAATGAGGAACTCACATAGACCACTTCCCCCTCACTTTTTGGACTTAGGCATATTCCATGTCTTCATATATTTGGATTATGTTCATAGAGTCACTTTTAAAATGTAATACTATTTTCATGGCTTAGGAACCATGTCATGGTTCCACTCCCCTCACCTTCCCACTTGTGGAGTCCTAGCCCCCCATCTCTCATGTCTAACTCAATCTACAAGAGTGGGGTATTTTGTTAACATGGATGTGATTACATGTTAAATTTCTAGTCTGGATTGTCTTTTAGCACAATTTCAATTTGGCTTTAATCACACAAGAACTTTGTCCTCAAACTGATATGCATAGGCATGCAACCCTTAAGACATATATACACACATGGGCATTTAGGCCCCACATAATCTAGCTAATTAGCCTAATATGATATTTATATGAATACATACAAAGGGTTATCCCTAGGGTGTTAAAAATGACATTGTTGGAAACCAAAAAGTATATTATAAAGTTATAGCACTCAACACTCCTCTACTCTTAGAACCCTACAATCTTATGTGTTTGTAGCATAAATTGTGGAAAATAATATTTTGGATTATTAGAATTTTTAGAATTGCATCACTAGATTAATACTCAAAGATAAGTAATACTCCCACTAGAGTTAAAAAGAGATAGTCTAGGGCCATTTTGTATCATTTCCAAATACCTAGCTATCTCAAAATATTCCTTTCATGACATTGATACAACTATTAAGTAACCTTTTTTTCCTGGACTCAATAATGTTATTGTTTGGGAACTATCTCAAAAAAATCCTCTAATGGCATTGATCACATTGGTATGGAAATTTGGTAACCCTTTAGGAGTTTCTCATTGTACTATGACCCACATGTGAAACTTGGTATCCATGGAAGACATAATGCAAGCTATCAAGGAACTTGAAACCCAAATGGCTACCAATAATGGAAATTTTCATTTTGTTTTGACAAAATTGGTAAGCTTTAGGGTAAGCATAATGATAAACCTATACACTTTTGATAAACATGTAGTGATATAAATTGGAAATAGATGAAAAAAACAAAATTCCCTTTGAAAATTCATAGTTTTTATTTTATTATTTAACTATTATTTTATTATTGCCTCAAGAGGCCCATTTTATACCTCAAATTTACTCTATTGGGAATGTAAACTTAAGTGTCCCAACTTCAATTTTCATGTAAATATTTCCTAGGATATAAATGTAAAGAAAAAAAATTATTATTCCCATCTTTAAGGAAAAATTTTATGAAAAAACCAATAACGAGAATGTTCCAATTCCAACCCAATAGTGTGAAGAACCCAAAATTTCCCAACATAAATTGACCAACATTGCATCTCCTTAAACATTAAATTTGGTTAGATATATTAATCATAGGAAGTTCATTATCTTAATAGATAGATAGTGGTAGAACTCACAATTTCATTCACCATTTCATTGTTAAAGAAGCACACTAATGCATCCATGTTGTTAATAAATTCCAAAGTATGATTACAAATAAGGGATCTACAAAAAGTGGTGACAAATATCAAAATGTGAAACTATAAATTGGTAATTATTTCCTAAGACTTGCATGTTCTCCTTTGAAATGGATATTTGGGATATTGTCCTCAATGTCAAATGGTTAAAACCATTAGGCCCCATCACCATGAATTTATTAGAATTATACACGAGTTTCAATAAGGGTGGGCATTGCTACATACTTAATGGTCTCAAATCATTCTCTTTGGAAATACTAGTCCTTATCATATAGAAAATCTCTTGAATAAGGGTCATTGGAAATACTAGTCCCAAACTAACACCCTCACATGGTTAGAATGTTTGTGGAATCCCACTAATCCTAGGTATTAAAATTCCCATTGTGCCATATCACCATCCTTTTGCACAAAAAATAAAATAAAATCAAAAATTTCATCCAAGAATTGTTGGTAGCAAGTGTGATATTTCAGCCCCTACTCCTCTTTAGTCATTGTGGTTCTTAAAAAAAGGTCTCTTGGCACATGTGTCCCAACTTTTGAGCCCTAAAAATTTGATAAACAAAGATAAATTTTCCATTCTTATTATTAACAACCTTTTGGATGAAGCATCATGCTTCAATACACTACATATTCATTTATGTTATCACCAAATTAGAATTAAGGAAGAAAATATTTCTAAAACTACTTATACATGAACGAAGGCCACTATGAGTTCTCGGTGATACATTTTGGAATGTGTAATACACTTTCCACTTTTTAGATCCTCATGAACAATATCTTTCAACCCCTTTAATGGCCAAAGAATTACAACAAGATTGTTAAACTCCTCAGCTTTTAATTTACCAATCTATGATCATGCTTCTTTAGTGAGGTGTTGTGCACTATATGTGAAACTATACTAATACAATATGATCTATAAAATTGATGAGAAATGTATAACCCAAGGCTAAATTGAATCTAGTTGTTCCTTTTCTTTAAGCAATTTTTTTCTAACCTTCACCCCCCTTGCTTAGGAGAAGCATGAAAGGTTATAGAGTGACTTAACTAGATGCTATAGAGTTAGTTCAATAAAGATATGAATAATCAGTTAGGTCATTTGTCATAGGCCTAATAGCCTATCCATCATCAAATCCCTTAAGTTGATTGTAAGATTCTTTTTAGGGATGCCTATCTACATTATCTAAAACTAGTAATTAAGTGATGTTAACACTAGGACTGTAGGAATTATACTCATAGCAAGCAAGATGCTCAATATTGATTTCTTATATCATATACCTTCACCCTCATAGACTGGTGCTTCACTCTTTATATCCCAATTCAAAATAATCAAGAGCAAAGGAGACAACATGTATATGACAACTTAGTCTACTAATAATGCCAATGAATGATAATTTTGTATTTAATTAATCAGTTAAGGCACTAAACATAAATTAGAGCACTACAATAAAATAAGTAAAATTATAGAATTCAATTGACTAAAAACTGAAATGACATGAAACAGTGAAACTATTGTAATAATATTGGCTGAAAATCATATGACACTAAGCAAATTAACATGTTATAATAACTTGCATGAAGTTTCTAGGGAAACTATGAGCTACTTGCATAAATAAAACATATAGCAAAGATGGTTTCTTGTATAGAGTTGAGTGGGCCCTACTCATTGTCTCTACAATGCCTCTTATGAAAAGAACAAAGTGCTCAAGATTTCCAAATGTGGCCTCCTCATTTAAAAAATACTTCATAAAAGCAAAAGCTTCCATAACAATTTGAATACATTAGCTTCCATGAAAGTACTTATGCCAAAAAAAAAGACTAACTAGCTCCTACTCCATCCTAGTTCCAATATATTATAAAAAATCACAAAGTCTACCCTTCAATCAGTGCTTTATTGAAGTGAAATTGTCTCTAAGATCCCTAGAATCAAGGATCCTTGTTTCAAAGGCAAAATTTCCCTCTTTCATTAGAATTCATTCAATTAGATGTTGAAAAAGTGTAACTAGGTTCGGTCTTCATAATGACATATAATTATGATTTTATGTAATGAGATGTAAAGAAGAAAAATAAAAATTATTGTATTGCTTGCTTCATGGGTTTCATCAGCAAGAGGTTTTATTTTTTTGTCAAGACTCCCATTGAGAGTGTTTAGGAATTATTTTTCATCTAGTTATAAAATGATAGAGTCATTGTCATGTAATGAAGTCATGTTACAATTTGTAAAGTATCCTCCAAGACCTTGTCACTTATCATCTTCAAGTCGGCCTACAATAATGGAAGAACTTGCTAGAAGAAGTTGGCCTAACTACTTGCAATCATGTCGGCCTAAGAGACATGTGATAAGGTGTATATATATAGCCACACTTGGCCTCACTTAGAGGCAAGCAACTCGACAAGCATTCAATCAAGAAAAAGTGTGAAGGAGGGATAGCGAAGGAGGTTTCTTTTGGGTATAGCGAAGGAAGGCTTCTTTTGGGGTTAGAGAAGGAAGGATTCTTTTGGGTTACTTGTTTTGGGTGCAATAGAAGGACCAAAGGAATTAAGAGAAGATCCAAGGACTTATTATTGCACTAAGGTAAAGTTTGACTGGGTATAGAATCTCACAGAAGGAAGTCGAAGAGAAGCAGTATAAGTCTCTCTTAAGGAGACTAGGGTTTCTAATCTAGGGTAAACCTAATAGACTGAGATTCTCTAGGTAACCGAGATAGAGATAGAGACCGATATTCTCTAGAGGAGACTAGTGAAAGTCTAGAGACTGAGATTCTCTAGAGGAAGCCGAGAAAAAGCAGTGTGAAGAATAGAGACCGAGTTTCTCTAGAATCTGAAGAGAGAAGTTCGAGATCAAGAAGAAAGTTGAGACAGCGAGGAGGCAGAACATCAAGGTTAATGACAAGGTTCTTGGGAGGACACTAGCGTCAAGGGTATTTGTCATGGTCTAGGTATTCGTCAATTGAATATCTATAAGAAGAATTTTGATCAGGTTTTCCTCTCAAGAGGTGAGAGGTTTTGGTCCTGGCTGACAAGCGTACATGTTGTGTCACTTTTCTTCTATTGTGCATATTGGTAATTGTCTTGATGAAAAGAACACAATAATAACATAATGAAGAGAACACTATAAGCTAAGAAGTAAAATTATATCACAAGAAATTATCAAGCATAGAAATATTTTAATTGTTGATGCCCCAGATTTCTCAACATTATATCAGAGCTTTGGTGCTGAAGTCAAGGAAGGACACTCAATCAAGAAGACATCAATCCTTTAAGAAGGAACGTAGCAAATCCAAGGGCTACCAAGGGCAAGATCTTCAAAACCATAGATCAAAGAAATCTACACCAATAAGAATCTTAAAATCATCTTCAAGAAGGAAGACTAGAACATTCAAGAAGGATTGTGAATCAAGCTCTCTCTCATCAATCTCTGAAGAAGAAAATCCTCTATCAACATCAATAGTAAGGAGGAAGCAAGCAACAATCACTCAAGTAAGTCTATGACTATATCTGATAATATCAAAATGTATTTATTTTTGCAAGGAAAGCAATAAATTGGTTGGGGCTGAAAATTACCTTGCATGGAAGAAAAGGACAGACCTAAATCTTATTGAGAATGAGATCATGGATCACATCAAGGGATCGATAACCCAACCTTCAAAGGAAGATAATCAAGCATGTGCTATATCCATGAAGGGAGAAGTGAGAGCCCAGAGGATTCTCATAGAATATATAAAAGACTCTTTAATCCCATATGTATCAAAGTTGGACACTGCAAAAACTATACATGACAAACTGGTAGAGTTGTTTTCCATAAGCACTACAAGAGAAGTAATCCCATTAAGGCAATAAATCTACAAATTGAAATTGTCCAAGGAAGAAGGAATAACCTCATACTTCATGAGATTATCATAAATTTGAGATCAACTACAAGAACTGGGAGAAGTCATGCCTGATAAAGAGATGACCACAGTGGTACTAAATGCACTATCGGAAGAAGGGGGTAATTTCCCTTCAATTTTATATGGGAAGAAAGAGACTACTCCATTTCAAGATCTATGGTCACTCTGTAAGATCGAAGAAACCAGACTGAAAGCAAAAGTTGATGTAGGACCAAATGAGCAGAATCAAGCATATGCTGCTATGACAAGAAGAAAAGGGAAATTTGGAAAGTTTAGTCCTCAAAAGAAAAGGAAGAACATGGCTAAGGTAAGATGTTATGGTTATCAGTAACTTGGGCACTATAGAAGAGATTGTCCTAAACATAATAAGGACAAGAGGGATAGGGAAGAAGCCCATATTATCGAGGAAGTGAAAGAACCTGAGAAGAAGAAACTTAAGAAGGAAGAAGAAAAAGATCTCTACTATGACTGAGATGATATTCTTCACTAGAAGGTACTTTCCACTTGTAATTTATAGATAGGAAGCAATGTAAATCAGATAGGATGCATTAGGTTAGAAAATAGCATCATGATAGAAGCATAAGAAGTAAGAGCTCTTGACATGAGAAGTAGAAAGAATGTTTGGAATAAATTCTATTTATAACAAAGAGTAAGGGCCCTTGGAAACCTCATTGAAATCTCAAATAATACATATAGAAACAAATAGAGGTAATCATCGAATGGGATCATCATACAATAGTCAATAAGGAAATATATGCTCGATGAGGATATGAAAGATCCTCAAGTTTCTCTGATGGAATCCTTATCAGAGGATTCACCGGTCTAGAAAGAAAGCAAGTGTTTCATCAGGAATTCCAACTCATGGGATTCAAGGGATGATGGTATGATGACATAACAGTGAAGCAAGATAAAACTTGTTCATTCAAAGGAAGCTACTACAGGAATTCTGGATGACCCAGAGGAAAGATGAGGTATGTATGCTTACATAGATTATTATGAAAGTCATGTCATATGGTTGCAGATAATATGGATCACTATTTCCATCTTGGGAAACATGATCAAAGAAAAGGGAATCTCCTCCTTCGAAAGATTGCAAAAAAGCATTAAGTCGCACTAGATGAAATCAACATAATATGTTCTCACTACAATTAAGGAACTTTGATTGGAAGCTCTTAGGAATAAAGTGTGTGAAAAGAAAGGAAGGGATCATAAAATATGCAACAAAGGTTGAAGGCATTCAACATCCGAGACCAAGAAGAGTTGACTAGAATATCTCCCAAAAAGATATGAAAACTCTTATAGAAGTCGGAAGAATATGGAGACCCTTGACAATGAATATATTTGGGAGATGTGTCAACATGCATGCAAGATGTTGATACCTACAGGAAGATGTCATGATGAAAGACCATCACAAAGGTAATTTTGATTTAGTGTTCATTTCTTATTTTTGAACTAATATCTGAATGAGATTATGTAGGACTGCCAAATGGAAACAGTAAGGGAATTTTGAGGTCTAAAATGGGCCTCTTAAGAAAAATGAACAAAAAAAAGCTTTATAAGAACCAATAAGATTCAAGTTGATGATGTCAACCATGGGGAATGATTCACCATTTTTGGAGTAAAAAGTAAAAAGATTCAAAAATAATAAAAACTACTTTTTCAACTCGTATTTTCAACTTATCTCCATAAATTTGTACTCAAATTTCAATCGGGAGTACCCGTTGGATGCAAAATTTAATTCCTCGTCCAAGGACTACTCACGTTGCATATTTTTAATAGACCTTGCTACACGAAAAATGAGAAATACGTGAAAAACGTGATTGCAATCACGTTTCCATCTATTTCTCATTTTTCGTGTAGCAAGGTCCATCGAAAGTATGCAACATGGGTAATCCTTAGATGAAGAATGAAATTTTTCATCTAAAAAGTGTTGTCGCTCGAAATTTGAGTAAACCCATAGGGATATAAGCTGAAAATACGAGTTGAAAAAATAGTTTTTTTCTTTTTTCCCCCTAAAATTTGATGATATAATCTAATCTTATTTTATTATTTCCACTATTATTTTATAATTTCCTTAGGAGACCCATTTTAGAACTCAAAAGTCCCGTAATGTTTGTGGATGACTTCCAAAAGGACCATATAGAAGCATGTAAGATCCTTCCAGAAAATATGGCATGAAGAAAGCAACATGATATGAAGCAAAGCCATATGAAAAAATTAATTAATCACTTTCTAATGAAAGGAATGAGGACATGACTAACTCGTGAACAAAAGTGATGGATGGTATGTACCCTATGAAGAAGTACCAAAAGATGAAAACTCCATGATGAAGAATAACTTCATGACATCCAAGGAAGGAGCTCTTCAAGCAGTTGGTTGTTCCATGATCTCCACATGAGGAGTTGTTGTAGGTCCCTAGTTAAGAGGGAGCCCGAAAAGAAGTTTCTTACTTGGAAGAAACTTGGAAATTACTAAGCAAAGAGGGAGCTTACGTAAATTAATTTTGTAGGAATGAGTGCATTTCTTTATTGGAATATGTCCTCCCTATCTGAGAGGGAGAGACAGACACATCATTTTGGTCTTCACCTGGGAAGACAGAATAGAGGATTGGGTAATTATTTGGCATCCGATACTCTTTGAGGATGAGATAGGGCATCCAATAGAAGAGTAGTTGTGGAGGACCGATATTATTTGAGGACTAGGGAGTCCAAGATAAGAATAATCCTCATGGAACACACCCTGAGTACCCGGTTAGGGGATGTTCCGAGAGAGGCAATGATGAGAGTGTCTATAAATCATTAGTCTCGCCAGCATTGAGCTTAGATCTTGTGGAGATATGGAGTTGTTAGTCAAGGCCTTGCTATGTGACAATGTTGGTTGATATGATGTTATACAAATGAGTTACCAATCTAAATTCTTCTTATGAGAAATTCTTCAGATTGAGAATGTCCAAGTACCATTATGAATACCTACCTAATTAAGAGGGAGTGTTGAAAGTGTAACCAAGTTCGGTCCTCATAATGACATGTAATCATGATTTTATGTAATGAGATGTAAAGAAGAAAAAATAAAAATTTATTGTATTTCTTGCTTCATGGGTTTCATGAGCAAGAGGTTTTATTTTTTAGTCAAGACTCCCATTGAGAGTCTTTAGGAATTACTTGTCATCTAGTTATAAAATGATAGAGTCATTGTCATGTAATGAAGTCATGTTACACTTTGTAAAAAGTCGAATTTGTCTATGTAAAGCATCCTCCAAGACCTTGTCACTTATCATCTTCAAGTTGGCCTACAACGATGGAAGAACTTGTTAGAAGAAGTCAGCCTAACTACTTGTGATCATGTCGGCCTAAGTGACATGTGATAAGGTGTATATATATAGCCACACTCGGCCTCACTTAGAGGCAAGCAGCTCGACAAGCATTCCATCAAGAAAAAGTGTGAAGGAGAGCCCAATAGCAGAAGTGCAAAGGAGGGATAGCGAAGGAAGTTTCTTCTGGGTATAGCAAAGGAAGGATTCTTTTGGGGTTAGCGAAGGAAGGATTCTTTTGGGTTACTTGTTTTGGGTGCAACAAAATAAGGATCGAAGGCATCAAGAGAAGATTAAAGGAATTATTATTGCACTAAGGTAACGTTTGACTGGGTATAGAATCTCGCAGAAGGAAGTCAAAGAGAAGCAGTATAATTCTCTCTTAAGGAGACTAGGGTTTCTGATCTAGGGTGAACCTAAGATACTGAGATTCTCTAGAGGAGACCAGTGAAAGTCTAGAGACCGAGATTCTCTAGAGGAAGCCAAGAAAAAGCAGTGTGAAGAATAGAGACCGAGTTTCTCTAGAAGCGAAAGAGAGAAATTCGAGATCAAGAAGAAAGCCAAGACAGCGAAGAGGCAGAACATCAAGGCTAGTGACAAGGTTCTTGGGAGGATACTAGATTCAAGGGTCTTTGTCATGGTCTTGGTATTCGTCAATTGAAGATCTATAAGAAGAATTTTGATCAGGTTTTCCTCTCAAGAGGTGAGAGGTTTTGGCTCTCGCTGACAAGCCTACATGATGTGTCACTTGTCTTCTATTGTGCATATTGGTAATTGACTTGATGAAAATAACACAGTAATAACATTACAAATAGAAGACTATAAGCTAAGAAGTAAAATTATATCAAAAGCAATTATCAAGCAAAGAAATCTTTTAACTATTCATGCCCTAGATTTCTCAACATTAGAAAATCGAAGTAGGATCTTGTTGGTTGAATTTCCTAAGTAATTAAATGTTTGGCTTCTTTAGATGTTGGAAAGAGGGCATGATCCCATTTTTATCTCAAGTGCAAGTTGAGTTGATGGAGATCACCCTTAGGATTCAACTTGCTAGAGAAAATAATTAGGACAGCCTCAAGAATCTGCAAGTTTATCAAAACCATAAACTAAACCAAAGTATATCACAAAACTCAAAACTCAATCATTCACAATATTCAATGCACATAACCCAATATGTCCATATTATCTTTTATAAGTATAGCAATTTTTTGTCCAAGGAAAAGGAATATTCTCTATAAGATGGGTCTCAAGGTTCCATTATATGATGACCCATCATCACCTCCCAATTGAAAGTTTTGCACATTCTTGTGAAATAAAAATTTCTTCATCCTATTGTTTACCTTGCATTTTCTTTTGTATCATTTGTGATGTTCCTTATAGGCTTGCCTAAGATCATAAGCCACAAATTAAGTAATGGCACATTTGCTATGGTACCCTGCATTTTGTTCTATTTCCTTCCAATCTTCCTTCTCCTTTCCCCATCCATCTCTCATGTAGGAGTGGGATGCAGTAGGAGAGGAGGGTTGAATCTCAATCCAAACCACTTCAGTGCAACTTTCCTCAAAGTTTGCTTGCACAAGTGATCCCTAAATAAGGAAGCTTGTAAATTCTAAGAAAAGTGGCGATCTATCCTATAAGAGGAAGCCTACCCCATATAGCTTGGAAAGCTTGGAGTGCACCATCCCTTGAAATTTTCATTATATCTTAAAATACACAATTGACCCAGACCCCCACCCTTCTCTTTCCTTTAGAATGGGCATTAGTTCTATGTCCAATGTCAAATCTATATGGCTACTAATGAGTTCCTTTGGCCTTATAGCCTCCACTCTAACCCGTGGTGATTTTCCATTGCTTGTTTCCTATACCTTTGGAACTCAACAACCTTTTATCTCTTCATGGCAGATCCATAAGCACAAAGCTTGTATACCTTCCCGAAATCTGGGTTTGGTGAACATATGTAGGGATGGCGTAGAACAAAGTTGTGCAAATAAAATTCACTTAGTTGAGTCCTTTCTTCCGCATTTCCCTATTGGAATGTTTCTATAAACTCCCTTGGAGTATCCACTCTACAAGGAAGCCAATTTTCCTATTAGTTAACCTTGAATTTGTGCCACTACTCTTTTAGGAAGAGGATGTATACTTTAGTTGTTGATATATTGCTAATCATTTTCCGTGGAATTTCTAACAAATTAGCTTCCAGTGAATATGTGACAAAGCACTGCACCGATAGGCATGCATGAGGAGGTTAAGTGAGATTAACACCAATACTCATTGTTGGAGTTGCATGGCTTTGCAAATGTCTTCCCCCTCCTTTGGGGTCACATCCATAGACATCTTAATGTGACTGCGCTCTTTGGAAGAGTGACTCACGCCCTAGTCTGTATCCATCTTCCCATTGTAGAACCACTAAATCCTATACTTATTATTCTCTCTTCAATGTGGTTTGTGTTATAAAATTGAGACAAGGTCCCTTATACCCTTCTTTTGTGGATATGAGGGTGGAGCTTCTACTGTGAGGCAAAGTGATAATCTCCCATAACTTGTTCACAAATCCAAGGGGACATACTTGGTTTAGCTTATTGTGGAGGTTACCTTGTAAGCGTTGATATAATGAATGAGAAGCCTAAATTAATAAATTAATGTATGTATTGTGTTTATGATTCCACTATTTACTTTCCAACTTTTTTGTGATTAATGTTATGCGCAATTTTTAAATTTCAACAATTAAATAAATTCAATTTAATTTGTTTATTTTCGGATATCATAAGTATATTAGTGATTTAGAATTGGAGATTTTAACAATACGCATGCATCATTGCTCATATTCTTAACACACACATTCATCAAAGCATGGCATCAAGGTGATATGACTTTCCCATATTCACTAAAGCATGACATCAAAGTAATACCAATAAATCAAATTGAAATTGTGGAAGCATATCATGAAGAAATCCACTTGCACATGTGATTGCTAGTCTCACCAAGGTTCTCAAAAAGTATATCACATCACATAATTATCATTGTCACCATCACACAACATCAACGTAAAACATCCTAATCATGCAATGTCAAAGTGAAGCTTAACGTCTTAATGTTTACTAGTTAATCAAATTCTACAACAAGGCCATAATCGGGGCAAAAGAAAGATGTCATAAGTAACTCCTCATTTTCAAGTCTACGTTGTTAACATCTTCATATATATGTAACATTGAAACCTATATAAGAAGGTGAAAATTAGAGCATTACAAAGATCTCATAAGTAAACTCTGACCATGAAGTCTACATGGTTAGCATCTTAATATATGTAACATTTAATCCTCTAAGTTCATATAACTTAGCATCTAGGCAAAAATTATTTACCTATATATACAATATGGCCGGATGTTACAAATTTTGAATCCAAAATAAGGTGTTACAAAAGCAAGGTCCATATGTCATGGTCCATGTTACTATATATGAGGCTTCAACGTAATGTATCAAAATCAAATCTCTATTTTATTCTCTAATATTTGTGTTATGAAACTAGGATTCAAAATACAAATATATTTTCAATGCATATACACCATGGTCCATGTTTTCTTCAACATAATGTACCATAAATCAAATCTCGTTTTATTCTCTAATGTCCATGTTACAAAACAAGGATTCAAAATACAAATCTCTCTTCAATGCCTACACCTTGGTCCATATTACAAGGCGTCAACATAAGGTCTCACAAATCAAATCTCTCTCTTTTCAATACATATACAAGATGGCATAGGTCACAATACAAGGGTTCAATATAAGGTATCATAAATCAAAAATCAAATCTCTCTTTATATCTTTTCAATGCTTATGCCTACACCTTGGTCCATATTACAAGGCGTCAACATAAGGTCTCACAAATCAAATATTTTTATCTCTTTTCAATGCATATACAAGACGGCATATGTCACAATACAAGGGTTCAATATAAGGTATCATAAATCAAAAATCAGATCTCTTTATATCTTTTCAATGCTTATACAGGGTGGCATATGTCATAATAAAAGGGTTCAATATAAGGTATCATAAATCAAATCTTTTTTTTATTACCTTAGATTCAAAATACAACTTTCTTTCCAATACTTGGTCATGATCAAGATGTCAAGTTGCCTTCTAGTATTCACTAGGACCATCTAATGAGGAAATGTTTTTAATCATGTTTTTTGAATTTCTGTCTCAAGTTCCTTTTTATTCTTAATAATTCAAACATCATAATATAAAAACATTGGTGATATGATCCATTACAAATTTAAAAAAAAATGCAAGTCAAGTAAGTAAGACTACCAACTCGTTTTGAATTGGTGACCTTAATATCAATGTGCCTTACCAATACACCCAAACATTGTCTATTCAAAGCCATGTGGGAGATCCATTACGAAAATATTAAAACAACTCAAATGGTTTACATAACAACAGCTCCAATATTCTATTCCTATTGCATTTTTATATGTTGCTGCATGATAGGGGTGGTAAGAGGGGGAGGGTTCATTTATGGCCAAGGAGAAATCAAAGTTTTAGAATATTTATGGGGCTTGGGAAAGATGACAAATAATCAAGTAGAAGTTTGTGATTTACTCCAACGCATTCTTCTCACCAAAAAATTCCAGGTCTCTTTGTGTTGGGTGATTCCCTTTTGATAATTCAATATTTGGTCAAATGATCTTCCCCCTAGAAATAAATTTAAGGATAACCTCCTAAATCAGATTAAGAAAGTATCTAAAGTTATCACAAATATGTGATTCAAAAGTTATCAACATTTGAATAATTAACCGGAGAATCCACAGTTATCAACATGCCAATCAAGGTTGCAATTGAAGTTTGGGGAGTTGATCGTTAATGGTAAATTAAGACCATCCTCCATCCCTTAAGTGATTAAACATGATTCCTATGTTCAAATATCCAAAAAAATTGGGAGGGTTGCTAGTCAACGTGGATCCGGAAAAATATCTTGTAATCAAGGATTATATTTTAAAGTAAGCTATATACACTGCAAGTTTGTTTAATTTTGGGGTTCTATTGGAAGGTATTCACCTCCAAATACCTTTCTATGCTTAGTATCAATTGTATTCTTCTTCAGAAGGTAATTTTAGTTAAGAGTTTGTAGATGACAATGAAGATGAAAGAAAATCATAATGTAACTCTCAATACACGGTGATCTAGACACAGATTTTGCAATTAATGCAAATATTTTCATTAACCTCCGAAATTAAAAAAAAAAAAACGAAAACAAAAACAAAACAAAACAAAAATGTTTGTACATGATAATCCCAAACTAATTCTTAATGGTTCAAACATCACAATATAAATATACTAGTGACATGACCCATTATAAAAATAAGAGTAATAAGCCTTCAAACAATTAAAACCAGACATATTTTACATAACCATATCTCCAATTCTATCCCTATATTATTATTATTATTATATCCAATTTTAAGGTCTCAGCCAAGCCAGACACCAAATTGGTGTATGAGTCAACCCCTCCCCCTTGTTTGCAGGACAAGGGACCCACCTTCGCGCAGCAATTTCACTGCTAAGTCCACGAAGGCATACATATTCTACCCCCTCTGGTTTTGAACCTGTGACCTCTTAAGAGGAAACACACTCTTAATCATTAGGCTCACACAAGCTGTATAGAATTCGTTATATGTTTGTAGATGTTAATCCCACACTAATTGCAATGATTGGAGCTGCTTTATGAAGTACTACACGCAGCAAAAGGTTCTGACAATGTACCATGCAAAAGACCACAACTCAATATCCACCTTTGTACCTATGTATGAAAGTAAGTCAATATGTTGCGGCAAGCAATCTCCATGCTGCTAAGTAGCATTTAATGCTGTGGCATATAGTATACAGGCCATCAAATTTTAATTGCTTTAAAATTTGATGGCCAAGCACTATCCACGCTTATACAGGCCATCAGTTTTAATTGCTTTAAAATCTGATCGTCTACATCCCACATGCCGCAGGATTAAACAGTGCATAGCAGTGCCAATATTGGTATTAAACAGTGCATAGCAGTGCCAATATTGGTCACCATATGTTAGTATCCACCTCCATACCTGTGTATGACAGCAAGTCCATATGTTGGAATCCACATCCGTAACATGGTATAAAACTAATCATGGTATAACCCATCTTCAGGATCCTCTACTCTCTACTTTCGAACCAGAATCTCCCAAGCAAGGTAATATGCTATGAACGTACGTGCAAGTACAAATTGAAAGCCTAAGTTTAAATAGATGAGGTGAATGTCCTAATTATAAATATGAGATTCACATTTCAAAACAAAAACGCAAAAAGACCCGGCATCCTTGGTATCACACTATTGTTCAGTGGTTGGTACAACATGAAATTGTAAAGTGCCTGGACTGTAAGAACACTTCAGAAAATTTAACACTACATTGTCAAAACTGCCTAAAGTGAAAAACAGCATCATCAATTTGTTGATTTATGTAGCAAATTGAATCTGCTAATTATATACTCTCAATCCTTAACGTCAAATCCAAAAACTAAGCGTGTTCATATAGCGAACAGCAAATCAACAGTATAAGATGTTGAGATGGCACATCAGTAGAGCATTGCTACAAAGCATGCATAAGAGTTGTCTTCAGATTGCATGATTATTGTTTCCGTGAAAAATATAGCTTATCAACAAAACTGGCCCAATAAACACAGGACAGAAATCAATAAAACCTCACGACAGTTTGCAAAATCTTTCCTCGATAAATGTGATTGAACATCCTATCCAGGCCCTTCAAATCTGCCTCATTGGCACAATTTTCAACAACTAGGTTGTCCTAGTCGAAGGCTAAAGAACCAAATCAATTCCCATTGTACCAACCATAACACAGACAACAGCCCGCAATTTTAGATAAACTCCATTTTATTACCTCAAGAGTCAAGATAGTTTGCAAAATCTTTCCTCGATAAATGTGATTGAACATCCTATACAGGCCCTTCAAATCTGCCTCATTGGCACAATTTTCAGCGACTAGGTTGTCCTAGTCGAGGGCTAAAGAACCAAATCAATTACCATTGTACCAACCATAACACAGACAACAGCCCGCAATTTTAGATAAACTCCATTTTATTCATGTGTCTGTTTCCTGCTTACAATTGTAGGAGCAAGAGATACAAAGCCAATAAAAAACAATATAGCAAATGTCTTGAAATCATACAAATCTGCCACAGACCTCAACTCCCCAAGCACTAGACCAGCCTGCAAAATAACAGTAACAAATCAATTGTACAGCCAACTTACTAAACAGTTTAAGGAAAGCTAAAAATAAGATATATCAATAAATCAACTGAAAATCGGTCCACATTCGCCCCGCTTATTGATATTTGACGACTTCACTAAAGAAAGACAGAAATTCAAATTACTAACAAAACCATTCTATTTTATCAATCCATCAAAATTTTAAACTCAACTGCTGTTAAAAATACATGGATTCAAATTATTGAATAGGTAGTTTGGTAGCAATCATCATAATCACATATGTAATGACAACACCTCCCTAGAACTATTTGCAGGAAAAGAAAACAGATCATCGTTTCTACGTTCTACCAAGAGAGACAAGTATTATAGACACAAGAAGCTGCTATTTGACAAGTGGTATATACCATATTCAAAGCTCTCAATACAGGGCATCTAAACAATAAACCAGTGTTTTAAGGTTTGGCCGGCTCGGAACCGATTCAGCGGAGTTGGTCTGAGTCAAGGCCTCACCGGGTTGAATCGGCCAGTGAACCGGTTTGGCCGGCCGGTTTATTACCGAAACAACTCGGCCAGTTCGGTAATAACCCGGCCAGCTCGGCCGAGTCCGAGCCTACTCGGTCGGGTTGGATGACAGCAGCCCGTGAATTAAAAAACAACAAATTTTTTTTTATTTTTTTTCTTTTGGGGGACTCCAAGGTTTTCACGATGATACTTTAATAGTTTTTTGTCCCTAAATAAGTTTATCTCGCTTGAATCCGCCTTGATCTCTGGCAGGGATTTTTTTGTCTTTTTGCTGCTATCACCTTTTCTGTGTATCACAAAAAATGGCTCTGTTAAAACTTTTATCAGCTACGGGTTGTTTTCCTCAGCCATGAGGAGACCCGGTTGGACAGTTTTTCATAGTCTGGTTATGTGCAAATTTTTGGTCACAAAAGAGCACAAGACAGGTTCTCATCCATTGACAGCCACAGCTCCAAAACAGGGATAGATAACAGGCAGAAAGCTATTTTTGAATCCATTTTTTGACAGGCTCTCAGAGCAAACAGTGATGCTTATGCATATGAAATGTAAACTTTTTATAATCTTAATAAAAAGTTTCGATTTTTTCCTTTGGAAAAAAAAGTTTATCTCACTTGATCTTGAGAGGTTTGTTTAGGTGGTATCACATATGTAGTAGAGATTCCCTAAGGGATAACTTCATTCTTCTTCAAAACCTTCCAATAGGTTCTTTGCCCCTTTCTTAAAGCAAACCTAACTTTGTGGCCCCAACCTTGGCCCTCCAAAGATAAGCATCGAGCCTTGAGTTGATTCTACGTGATGCTACACCCCTTGATGAGCCTCCAAATGCTAAAACACTAAACTTAAAAGCTTGGACGTTGGACTATTTGATGATATGCCCAAATGGACTGAAGATGCCCCCTGGCTGGCCTTGACCCTATTTTGGTGGATAGTGCCTTTTGCAAAAGCACAGATGATGCGTTATCATTGAGATGACTTAGGAGGACTAGCACATCCCTCTTCGATGCCAATGCTTACCCTTAGGGGTGCCATGTCACTCACATGCTTGAAAAGGGTGACATAGGGTCTCTCCTAGATGATATCATGCTGAAGGATGCACCTTTTGAATATGTACACATGCACTTTGGGACTTTCTTGCAGTGAGGAACACTCTTGGACCCTTGTATTAGTTCCTTGATGACTTACAATCTATTTTGGAGCATAACACCATTTCTAGTCTCCTTGGTTATGTGTTTTTGTTTTGATCTCTATATCATCATCATGTATGTATTGGACAGTGCACTGGTTGCCATTTTGATATAATGGATATATTCATGAGCCTACTTTGATCATATATTGTCTTCTATCTATATTCTAATGCTGTGTGTTTGGAAACATGAATGAAAATTTTTAAAATTATGTTTTTTTATAAAAAAAAAAAATATTTAATGTATTTTTTACAACGACCGAGTCATTGAAATCGAGCCGACCGAGTTGATACCGAGTCGGAGTCGGAGTTTTAAAACATTGCAATAAACTACTAAGCAATGCAGTACAAATTGGTCAGTAGCTATAATCATCTCGTAGTTTAAAATCTACTGAGGAACAGATATTAAAAGCATCAAGATTGAATAATTACAGTTCTAAAACAATCATTAGATTGTGAAAAAGAGCTTTGCATAAACAACATGAGAAATGAACTGGGGAATTGAAATTCTACATATAGAAAAGTAATTGTAAATTTCAATAGATGAAGTAACTTACTCGAACTGTAATATAGGTAGCTGGAAGAAGACCAAATAATGTTGCAAAGAAGAAAATGTGATAAGGCACATCCACAATTGGTGATGCCAGATTTATAAAAGTGTTTGGTAACGTTGGTGTTATCCTTAAGAAGAGCATATAGTTCAACAACCTTTCCCTGCGTTGAGCTACCTGCAATAAAGTGCAGACAAAGTTTAAAATAATAGATGAAACTTTGGAATTGTATTTCCTAATATCATAAGAATTATAAAACAAGTCTACATTTTTATTACCTATAGCTGTTAGTAAATTTAGCATTTCAAGGACTAATGAGCAAAAAGCTGAGCAACCACTCTATAACAATTAATAGCAAGTGTTTCCAAGTAGTTGGTGGTCAGTTTTCTCCTCGAGATAGCATAAGATAATATAATGACACCAATGACATCAGTGATAAATTTCTACAGCACCTACATGTTTGACTGTAAAATAAGTGGAGCATTCCTATATAATGTAGGCATTTCACTTCCCCCCTCCCCCACCAGAAGCTAATAATTACAGACAAGACTTAAATAGGATGTGAGAAAAAAAAAGGTATTGGGAAGATTAGCAGATGTGTCAATATTGTCAATATGCATATGGTCTATAAGTATCTAATAAAGTACAGAAAATGTATACCTGGGCTCGGAAAAATCTCAGCCTCTCTGGCCACAACCAAAAAGCAATGGGCCTCCCAATCAATTTTGACAAGAAATAACAGGATGATGCACCAGCAGTTGCAGTCAATAAAACCAAGGCCAGACCCTTGATTATTCCAAAGAGTGCTCCTGCTAGCAGTGACAAGAATATGGTACCAGGAATCATAAATGTCTGCATAAAAATGTACGTGGCACAATAGCCCAGTATAAACTGAGCTGTGTAGTCCCTGGTATAGTTTGCAAGCTGGTCTCTGCAAATAGAAATATCAGCAATAAATATATTTTAAAAATTAAAAATTTTAATTTAATAAAAAAAACAATTTAATAGAAAAAATTAAAATGTATTTAAATGTTCCACTCTACATGTACGAGCTAAGTATCTGAATATGTAAATACAACATTGCACTGCTGAAAATGCAAACATGTACAAGCTAAGAATATAAACCCAGATGAGACAAATTACAGGGTTTTGAAACCACACCCAATTTATGACATTTTCAGGTAGGATACATTTCCACCATCTAAACACACCAAAACAATGATTTACAACTTGCACATTTGCAGAAAGTGGAAACAAACCCACCTACATTACTAATCATCAGAATGCACATACAGAAAACAGAATCACACTCAACTGAAAACCTAATGCCAGAATAGAGGAAAAAACATAATAGAAGAATCAAACAAATAAACATGACAATCACAATCATTCCCATTTCACATCCAAGTGACCATTCCCAGATCACCATACCTAGTAATGGGTAATATGTGAACTCAACCATGGTATGAGGTCATATGGATGCATTGGAAATAGAGTACTCTGGTCTTCACTTTTATACTGAACATTTTGACAAGAGGTATAGGAGAAAGAACTTGAAAAGATAAGAAATCCTTAGGATGATATTGAAAAGAATAAACCCATTTTCTCATGTCTTTGGGTTTGTTTATTTAACATCATTATTTTCATTCATGCAAGCAAATCAAGAACACAAAGAAAAGCAAAGGGTTGCAATGTCCCATAAAAGCATAGCACAAATGATAAGTAATAAGATATATTGTTGAGCAGATGATGAATAACCACTTCAATCAGAGGAAGACATAACTGGCTCACAAGAAAAAAAAATAACCAAATTGCATATGTTATTATATGGTTTCTTTTATTCCTAAAAGAGTACAGTATCTATATACAGAAAATCTATAAATCTGTAATTTTTCGTGCAGTGTGATGTTAAAGACATTTTTCAATTACACAACTAAAGGTCTACAAAGGAATTTTTTGTGGTCCAAGTAACATATTAAGAGATAATTTATTTCTGTAAACTGTTGGGATAGAAATTTGCTTTTTCTAGTAAATGAAGAGCACTAACAATCTTGACCAGGAAGTTTGACAGCTTTTCTGGTTTTCTACTACTCAAGCCTTTTCAGGAAATCTTTTTATGACCAATGATTTCAACGCCCTGAACCTTTTTAAGCTACCAATCTTCCTTTAAAATCATTAGCAATCAACATCACACATCCTTCATAAATTTTGAAAAGGGTGATGAAATCTTTTGGATTCAAAAGTTGGTACGGGAATCTCTAAATATGCTTTAGGTAAAGGCCACTTGGTTGAGAATGGGTTCGAAGGTATTGTCTCAGCCCTGAAGCACTCTTCCTAAAAATGGCATTTCAAGGTTCAGACTATAAGTGCATAATCAGAAATCAAGAGATACAGGGCCCAGGGAGAATTCAATAGTATCTTGCAAGAGAACTAACTGGGTCTTGATTGCCACAGTATCTATGAGATCTACTATATTGCTACTATTGCATTTCAAAACTTGAGTTTCCTACAAAGTATTAAGGCCTACATGGTACTAACTTGGGCTTTTATTGACAAGAACTTGACTGGCAATAAGGTTAATGAATAATTGAGAAAGAAACTTTAGTCCTTTCAAGCTCTCTACTACAGCAGTGCCAAACTTTCAAACTAAGGGCATCTTAGAAAAAGAATGATGAAGATACAAGAATATTCATACAAGATAGAAATAACGATGCCTCGATAAAAATAAGGCAAAGCAACAGATGAAACTTACTTGAGTAATCGGAGATCTGGAATACTATGAGGAAGCTTAAGGATTTCATACTCTGCTTCTGGCATTGTCGCATATATACTTAGGAGACCTAAAGCAAATAACATGAAAATTGTAAGAGCAGCTACGAACTCCCACCGTGTCAAAGGAAACCTGCCCTCAGGTTTCCCATCATGCAATTTTTCACTAGTTGGTGACGCAGTCTTCCCACTCTCTTCATCCCTTTGCCTTGCAGTGTCAATTGTTAGAATCCTGGGTGCCGGCATTGTCTTTAGGGAAGGTATGTATGAGCACTTGGATGCTTCAACCTTCATGGTGGGATTGTAACACCATTGATAAAGGTGGAAAGCCTCTAAAGCCTGACTTCATTGACATCAAATTGATAGTGATAAATCAATTTTAAGATTTTCTGATTCTCCTCACAGAATGCAAGGATTAATATTCAGCAACTCATACTACACTGTGATAAAACATACGACCTTCGAAGAATTCTTCAGTTGATCTCTGAGCATCCCAAGTAAAAACCATAATATGAAAGGTGGATCCTTATCCGAACCTAAGTTTCTGCAAAAACTGATTCCACCACAGCAAATAAAAGGTGGTTGTGAGTCGAGCAACACCAGCAAAGAGATCAGAAAAGCTATAAAATTTGCAGTCACTTCTAATGATTTATATCCGGGAAAAGATGATGTTATAGTGACAATTATCAGTGCATAACTATAAATTCCCCATGAAAAACATCTTTCCAACTCCACAAAAGAATGGCCGAAGTAAAAGTCAACAGCTGAGGCTCATAAATTGCGCCTTTTTTAGCCTGTTCTGATCACTTATTCCAAACTCCCAATCCCAAAAAAATTATGCCAAACCCTAATTGCCACAAACCCTGGTTCTGCTGGTAAGAGCGGCAACAAAAACAGCTAAAACCTCAAAGAGTTGTGTAGCTTCAGAGACAGCATGTAGCTTATGTTCATCAAAATAAGATCCAGACAGTAATTTCAAACTATACAAAAAAAAAAATCGCATTTATATCTCTTCCAAACCCTAGTTTCTCCAAACTCTGCTTCCTAGCCCTCGGGATAAAAACCAATATCCAGCTGACAACCTCTTAAAGCTGAGCATTCATACAGAATACCATATAAATAAATCGATCCCTCGACCTCCCTTCCACCGCCTCAAAAAGAAAGAGCACAGAAAAAAGCCGCAAATAAAAATCCGTCAGAAACCCGCTGACCTTAATGAAGATCATCCATTCCACATTGCATTTAGCCGTCCGACCAAGATCGGTGCACAATGGCCTTAAAGGACCAAAAATAGAGCAAAAAGATCAGGCCATTTAACGTCTGAACTTTTCTTAAGAGCCACACTGTAATGACTTCTACGACTCAAGTTGCCCTCGGGAAGCATTTAAGGCAGCCCGACATTGCGGAGAACGAGTTCAGACACGATTTAAATTAACAACTGTGCAATAATCGGAAGATTTTTGCCGTTATGGCACCAAGCACATTCTAAAAAGAGCACAGGAAACGAGGAACCCGGACTTACAAGGGAATTCCGAAGCGAAATTCAAAAACGAAAGCGGATCTGAACGTGTTTATTGTGTGCCGATCCCGATCTACGAGCAGTAAAATGGGGCTCAGCGTTCCAGACAAGAAAAATACACGGAGAAAATTACGTAACAGCGACCGAACAACCTTACTTTGAGTCGCTGAATCCGCCTCTACTTAACAGTACCGTTGAGCATATCTCATAACCGCGTGGGGCAGATGCATTCCGTAAATCAATTCCTGGTGGGGTGGACGAGCGGAGCTTCATATGGTGGCCCGAGGGTTGACATTATGTTCTGAAACTTTCCTTCCCTTCCAAGGTGAACCAAGTAAGGGGTACCCTAGTTTTAGGGGGCTCAGTCAAGGGGCTAGTTTTATAGCTTTGTCAGAAAGTCAAAGTTTCTGGATTCCCAATTACTTTACCCCATTTCCTAAATTTCTATTTTGTCTTTTTCTTTCAGCACTAAATGAATCGAGCAGAAGACATTTCTGGGTGGGTTCAGGATAGACACTGTAATCCTAGACAAGTTTGATGTTTTTCTAGACACTGTAATCCTGATAATTGGTTTTCAGACTTCATGAGATTTGAACCTGATACGTGCATACAACATGAATTTCACCTTACCTGAATTTCACCTTACCTGAATATTATTATTTTAAAATAATTCTCTTGTGTAATTTTAATTTGAAAATAAAATAATAGTTTTTGTTTTTTTTTATTTTACGATTTTATATCTGATGGATGTGACTGATTTTCCCAAGTTGGGCTGCCGCCAAATTTATTTATTCTCTAATTACTGCCGCCAAATTTATTTTTTCTCTAATTATAATACAAGGTTTAAAATTATTTTCAGTATTTTAATCAGCCTCGTTCTCGAGCCAAAAATCATTTAAATTTTATTTTAAAGTAAAAATTATAAATAACTTTATCCATTTCTTTGTATTTCCGGCATTGTTAAAGGTTTAGAATTATTTTTATTTAAAATCGTTACGAAAATTGTTTATTTTTTAATATTTAAAATAGTTACTAAAAATGAGAAGTTAAAGGAAGTTTAATTTAATATTAATCAGTTAAAGGAAGTTTGACTGGGGTCTTAAGTGGAAAAGTAGCCGTTAGATTTTTTAACCGTTTGAGTCTCTGGTTAGACTATTTAACACGCTGAACCGGATCTGTATTTTCAACTTGTCCTGACGATGAACCACACTAGTTGTTTCGAAACGCATCGACAAATGAGTAATTATGTGATTTTGCCGAAAATTCTCTAAACAAATGTTATGGATCACAGAAGTCTAAATTCATTAAAAATGAGAAGGTTGAAAAAAAATTATTAATATTTTAAAATGACAGCTAATGATGAAACCATTACAATATTATGTGGTGAGGGCAGGGAGGCCAATAGTCTACCACCTTATTCAAATAAGCTAAATTCTCTATATAAGTGAGCCCACCCACATGGGCATATGGTCGCATTTACATGGATTGAGCTATGTGTGGTTGTAGGCAAGGTGTTGAGGGCACAGTGACTTGCATGGTTTAATCTGGTTTTCTATTGAGATTTCTCTTTCTCTTTACTATTTGTTTTTGTGGGTTGATTTTTCCACTTTAAAACATTGCATTTGTGTGTGATTGGGTATGGTATCTGTGTAGTAGTATTTGTTGATGTTTTTGTTTGCTGATATTTTTTTGCATTATGCTTTCACACTACAGCGTTGAAATCAATTTCCATCATCTTTGTGTAATGTTCAAGTTGGAGAGCATGGTTAACCTTCCCTTTGACCTATAAAGTTTTAGAAAGCAAGAGGAAAAGTCATGTTTTAATTAACAATCTATAATGGTGTGTGGTTTGAAACCATTTGTTGCAAGCAACTAGTCATTCTTTGCGATTGTGAAAAAAGTTAAAGTTGAGTTGAACCTAAATCATTTTAAATGTCTTTATTTTTCCTTATGATGTGATTGTCCCTAATGCCATTTTTGTTATGTTTCTCTAAATCGTAGGAATCTTTGTTATGCTTCTCTAAATGGTAAGAATTTATTCCTACCATCCTATGAACCTCTCTATGTTTTTCAACGGAATTGTTATGCTTTTCTAAATGGTAGGAATAAATTCCTACCATCATATGAACCTCTCTATGTTTTTCTATATATTAAATTTTCAACGGAAATCTATTAAGAACTTTTGGGATTTTGTTTATTTTGCATTTCGGTTAGGGAATACTAATTGGTCCATGCATACAATTGAGTATGCTTGTATTTTGGTTAAGAGATTTAGCCTTGGGGTTGTTTGCATTTGGTTATAAAATTTTAGGTTTGGATTTGCATGTATTTGGCTTTTGGAAAAATATAGGGTTGTGCCTTTTGTTTGAGTTGAGTTATTAAAGAAATGCTTATCATGAACCAGAGTCTCTTATTTGTGTGCCATTTTTTCATGATCACCATTAATTTCATGGTTGATAAATGCCACTCTGATATCACATCTTTGGTGGGTCCTTTTGGGCATGATTCCTAGCATCATTAAATAAGGTGAGCATACTATTGAGAGTGCTAGTATTAGCTATATGATTTAATATTTTCTATGACTTGGGTTGGCTTCCTCTTCTTTAATGTTGGTGGAGGCCCTTGTAGTGGAATTTGATGGAAATTAGAATTGTTAAACAATTAGGGTTATTCAAAGTAGATTTAATTGGTAGAATTTCAATCCAACCAAGATAGTTTAATATAAGTTGGGTCACAATTTAGTTTGCATATTGAGTTTGAGTTGCCATTAAGGTATGTGTAATGAAGTTGCACCTATTAAGGTGTCCTAAACCTATTTGTTGACTCTATTTGCATCCATTGTAAGAATTTTTTTGTTCCATACCAAGATTATAATTGTCTTTAGAGTGTATAGAATTTTTCTTAGAGGATGTGCAAGCCATTACGCAATGTACCCTTATACTAAATGTGCAACCTATCCCAGTATGTAGTGTGTGTTATCTAATTTATTAATTCATTCTTGTTGACATATGCATTGTTGTTTGGGTCTGTATAATGAGTTGACATTTGATATTTCATATGTGTATGTTATATGAGTTGCGATAAAGGGTATTTGTAATATAATTGTGTCAGTTAGAGTTTAGTATGGGAATGAATTTGGGTATGTAATTAGCATCCTGAATAATTATGTGCATTGAATTTAATTAGCAAGGATTACCTATTTGTTTAGCATATGCTTGACTCTTATGTTGGATAATGGGTACATCATATGTTTAGCCTAGATAATTTTTTTTATTCTTTTAGAATAGACAAAACCTTTTGATTTCCATCTTGAAAAACAATGTTGGTTTCCAATGGGGTGTATATATTTAAATGGGAGAATAGTTCTTTAAAGTGCTATAAATCTATTTTCTTACTCTAATAGTATTTATTGTAAGAATTGTTGTGTTCCATACCAGGATCACAATTTTCTTGACATTTAGATTTCAAATTCTCTTTATTGTGCCTTGATATTGTCTTTGAGACTATGCAATCTCTATACCATTTTGCATTAATTAATTAATTACCTCATTTTTTAGAATGCATCATATTATTTGGGCGTGTATATTGAGTTTATGTTTAGTATGTATATGTTGTTTGAATTGTGATTGAGAGTTTTGTAGTGGAGTTGTATCAATCATAGTTTAGTATGGGATATAGAAAATTAGACTTTTATTTATATCAACGTTATCTAATGCCACAAGTTAAAGAGGAAAGTATGATGTAAATTATACTGGGAAAATGCCCTTATAAGTTGGGCCCAAATACATATTAGTAAATACTTTAGCTTGCATTAGATGAAAACTAAGGAAACACTGAAAAATGCTTCTATAACAAAATCCACATTGCATGTAGTTAAGATAAATATAAAACATCAAAATACTTTAGAAAGATAAGTAAATTCATTTTTCAAGTATGTTGAATACCCTGCATTTTGTTGATCCAAGTAGGCTGAAAACTAAAGGTGTTGGAAAATAACATATTGGAACGCCCCTTGAACTAGTAGGAAGAGAAGGGGGAGGTGTTGCGACCGAATGATATTAGGTGATTTGAATGTTTACAATGCCTTGGAAAATCATCTATTCGATGTGATTTGATCCACTAAATTTCTTAATGTTCTCCTTTTTCAAGTTTATATGTAGTCATGTCAAGTTCCTCCCTCATCTATTGCTCCTTTTAAAAATTCTACAACCCCTTCCATTATTATTTATCATGCTTCGCTAGTGGTTTTTGATGCCCCTTGATAATGATAAAAAATAAATGAATATCAATTCACTTCAAGGGGGAACTTCCTTTTACATTGAATCAAATACAAAAGACAAGATATGATGATCCTAAGACCATGTCTCCTTGTTATATATATAAGAGACAAAGGGTATTGTTACAGGCCATTTTGTCACATTCAACCAAATGACCTTGAACCCAGATCAATCATCATCCATTCACAGCTTGCAATCATCCCTTGCAAAGAAAAAAACATGTTCTTTCCAGAAGTTCTAAGAAATTATGCTTTATATTGGCTAAAACCCTAATTTAGGTCCTCATCACAGTTTCTTAGTTAAGGCAATGTGATGATTTAGGTTACATCAAAGGGAAAAGCGTTGGTTAGTGCAGGTTACTTTCAGTACAAGTGTGATGGCCCTTGAAATGAGGAAAATTAAAAATAATTTCAAAGCTTCCGCTTCTAGAGGCTTCTATCATGGAAGTTTCAATTCTTTATTAAGGATGTCTTTGAATTCCTACAAATGAGGTCTTATCACTTATCCCATGGAGCTTATCCCATTCTAAAGTGGATCTTACTCTAATTTAATGGATCCACAATCTCCTCATTTCTTCTATAAATGCATTACCTACTATTGGGACTGGGTTGGCTTTTGGAGACTCTTAGTTATGTTCTCATGCTGCCCATTTGTGTATAGAGATCCATAATCCATATATGAACTTGAGGAATGATTGAAGGCTTGCTTTGTGACAAAGGAAGAACAAGATAGTTGGGAGAGATCTACAAGGTCAAGGTCTTTAAGGGTTGTATTCTTTTCCTACTTTCATTAATGCAAAAATTCCGTGTTTCCCTATACATTATGTATCAATTATGCATATGTAGAACAATGAATAATTGGCTTATTGTTTAGAGATGATTGTATATGTTATTTGTATGTTTTGCTTCTCTTGCTTGTTTTAGACATTTTGCAGGTTCCACTTATAACATTTGGAGTTGGAGCTAAAGCTTGTAGGATGGGAGAAGAAGAGAGTCTACATTGGTTTCCAAGTAAGTCTTTCTTCCATATTACAATTTTTTCTAAGGAAAGAAAAGAAATTTTGTCTTGGTTGTTTCTAGATCAGGCCACTAGGTCTAACAAGTTTGCTTCTATCTGGAGAAGGAATCATCCATAAAACAACTTAGTGACTTTGTTGGGGAACAACATGTTCTTTAGTGGTTTCCTTTATCTCGTTTTTTAGGACCTCTAAAAATGACTCTTTTTTACTTCTTTAGACAGTTATTGGACCTAGGAAAGCATAATTTCGAGCATGGTTAGGTTTAGTCTTGTGTGTTTCAAGAAAATTTGGCCTAACGCACTTTTTCTTCTAAGACAGAGTGTCCCAGCACTCTTCTCTCTCTTTTTAAGTGTGATTACTCACACTCGTTGCTATACATCACTTGTGATGACCCTTGTAAGTGTGAAAATTTTGCATTTCCTTGCCTTGATTTGAATTTTGTTTTGCTTGCAGTGTCTTCTTGAGTCTTTGGTTTGTGCAAGGTCTTTGTAAAGCCAGCAGTTTATTTGGAATTGAGTTTGATTTCCTTTTGTTAAGAGTTTGTTTTATTTTTGTTTATTTTTGTCAATTAGGGTTTCCAATCATTTGGCTCGCTTATTGATTTGTTAAAAGACTTTCATGTTATAGTTATGATTTGTTTGAATGTTTTTTACTCAATAATATAATCATATTTCCATTTTTATTGCATTGAAAATCGAAAAAGAAAAATAAAATTTCATTTCTTCATGCATTAGGGCTTTGAATCTTTACATTGGAATAATGAAAGTTAAAGATCTTGTTTGGAAGTTTTTATTTGTTAGATCATTGTTTGAAATTTCTTCCCTTCTTTAGATAGATCTTCATTGAATGGAAAGATTTCATTTTCTCATGCTAGTTGCATTCTAGGAGTTCATGTGAATTCATTTCGAGCCTTGAAACTGAAAAGTTAATCAAGGTCAACATTAAAATTATAACACCCTCTTCCCACATTTACCCAAGTTAATCGGTCCGTTGGGGTAAACATGTAACAAGAGGTTATTATTATGTGATTCAACTCCCCGTGTATAGTTAAGGAAGTGGAACTGACAAAATAAAACCATTTTGACCTTCCACACATGCTACAAAAGCTTTAGGAGCCAACCAACCATTCCAAGTGTCCAACCCCTAAGACAACTTGACATTTCACTGATATGGACCCTCAACCACTCCCATGACAATCCATGCATGCGACTAAGGCCTTGCAGTCCCTCCCACAACAAGGCATACCAGCGACTATGGAATTTTTCAGCTAAAACTAAGTCATCAACCCTAGATTTTGTGCCACTTTTTCAAGGCTAGGACTCAGGCCACTACCCAGAACTTCATGAAACTTTTAGAAATGATAAATAACAATGGAATAAGGCTACTAATACAATCCTTGGTACAAATACTTTATCTTAACCCTACTAAACATGACAAGAATTTCGTTAAACATGTCACAAATATGTAATCTACAAGTCATAACAACATACCTAAGCATAGGGGTCTCACACTTATCTGAGATTCGTAAAGAAGCATTGTTTCTCTATCAAAATAGTTGCATTATCATCTATTAGGTCATATATTCATTGTACATTCATTTGCAAATCAAAACATGACGAGAGTCATACATGAAGTTTTTCATAAAACATACTCATAACTAGCATATAACCAACAGAAATAACAAGGATATAACAACCATAAGAATCACATATGAACCAGTGTATTTACATATGAAATACCAAGGATAAAAAACTCTTATTAATGAATGCAAAAGCCAACCAAGTTTGGGACTTCTACTAACTACACGACCATAGATTGGTTAAACAATTCTTTCTTTCATCGAATCATCCCTGTGTCGTATTCCAAGCATGAATGTGGGACTCAAAACCAAACCAGTCCAGGTTTCCTTAGGATTTACCACAATCCACACCAGATCACTAGGCCCTAAACAAGCATGGATGCCACCAAATTTCTCCACCTACACCGTGAGGAATTTTCCTACCTCCTAATCACTAGGCTTTACTATATATACCACCATACAATGGTCGAGGATTTCTTGGCCTAATCAAGACTCCACCCTCCATGCTTTACTATATATCCTGCCATTCATTGATTGAGAATTCCTACGTTTGATTGAGGGCACACACCTCTAGGATTTACTGTATATCCTGCCATTCATCAGTCGAGGATTCATAAGCACACAAAGTATGGCTTTATTGCAATCCCACCTTCTTCTATCTAGGGATTCCTAGGCCTTATGTTCTTTCTTTAAGAGACCACCTCACTTAGTTTTGAAACTATCTGGAAATCCATCTCAACCAAATATAATAGAACCCATAACACCATGGCTATCCGGAAATGGAAAGGCAAAGCTGAAGAACATTGTCACACCTAGAAAAACCCATGCCACTGATAGCAAGAGAACCAAATACACACATGCATGTACCATGCATGCCAAAACTAGCAAGGAAATCACACATGCAAATAAGTTTGACGTAACTGCTAGATGTTGCTCTTCCCATCTTGATCTTTGTTTTCCCTTTCCTTCTTGGTCCTTCCTTTGCTTTCCTTGATCCAATGCTAGAGTGCTCCAAGAATTCTCTAAGTGTCCAAGAGTGAAAGAGAGAGAGAATAGAGGGAGAGCTCCAAAACGAAACTGACAAAAGGTATCAACTAATCCTCAGAATCCTTTTTATTAATGAGACCTCTATTTTCTTCAATTTTCCATTATTTTCCTTCATTTTCCTCCTCCCATGCAGCCTATGACCTTTCACCTTCCTTTTCTCCTAATTTCCATTATTTTCATAAATAAAATGCCAGTTAATGCCACTTTACCTCTCCAAAGCCTTTGTCATTTCCTTTGCCAATTTCCTTATCCATAATAAACCAAATGAACACCCACACTAGGATGTTTTGCCCAACATTCTTCTTGCAATACATGTCCCATGACCTTGGTTATTATTTTGCCTTTATTAACTTTATTACGTGGAATTTTGACCAGGGCTGTTACAAAACCCTCCCCCTTGGGGGAACACCGTACTCAGTGTTCAATGGCACCTACAACCAACAAGACTGTTGAGAAATAAAACATACTGCCCATGGAGCTTTATAGCTTAGCTTGTTGTAGTATTTACAATGATCAACCTACTGAGAAGCAAACAAACATGACACATAACAACATGACACCCATACAACTTACTAGAGCTTTATAGCACAACTCAGGTGGTATTTACATCCATATACATATGTACATATACCAAAAACATCACACCAAAACATATACCAAAAACATTTGCTCAACCCATGAATAGAGAAGGATACATAACCCACATCTAATCCGCCATCTCCCATGTAGCTTCATCGGGCCCAAAGTGCTTCCACTACACTTTAACTTGCTTGATTGCTTAGTTCTAGAGCATGAGCATCTTTTTCTGCAATATACATTGAGGTTCCAGCTGGAATTCTTCATCTAGCTCCACCTCCAATATAGACTAGTCAAACACATGAACAACATCTTTAACATACTTCTTAAGCAATGACACATGGAAAACATCATGGACTTTCACTGTCAGAGACAGTGCAAGTCAATAGGATACTAGTCCAATCCTCTCAAGGATCTTGAAAGATCCACAAAACCAAGGTGCTAGCTTGGCACATGATCCAATCCTCAAGGAGATCTTCTTGTGCTTGATGCGCAAATACACTTGTTACCCAACCTGAAACTCCTTAAACAACTTGTTCTGATTTGCATAAGTTTTCTGCTTGTCCTGTGTTTCCTTTAGATTCTTCTTGATAACCTGCATTTCATGTTCCATCTCTTCCAACATGTCTGATCCTATCAATACCTTGTTCACTGAATCACTCCAATTAATGGGAGTATTACAACTCTGCCCATATAGTGCTGCAAACAAGCTCATCCACAATGCTTCCTTATACCCATTGTTATAAGAAATCTCAACCAACAAAAGGTACTCATCCCATCTCCTCTGTTGATGCATCACATACCTCCTCAACATGTTCTCTAATATCTTGTCAATCCTCTATGTTTGTCCATTTATCTGCGGATGATAAGTTGTGTTGAAGGCCAACTCTGTCCCCAAACCTGCAAACAAATCCTTCCAAGACTTGGAAGTGAACTTCACATCCCTGTCTGACATAATCTATTATGAAACCAGCTTCAAGAAAGATAGAATAGATAGATCAACGCCTTAGAATTCAGCCTCTTCGAGGGGGCAACCTCCTTTACATTACATAAATGAACAATTCTTGGATTATACAAATGAAAAGACCTCCTTTCTATATATAGGA